>CM068833.1:55949691-56144691 GCA_028554795.2 Sinohyriopsis cumingii | reverse complement strand
AGTGACGATGTTGCCGTCAGAGATGTCCTGTGTGATGAGTATCTGTTCTTAGCAGAGGCAGAGAAGTATTTGTAGGGGCTTGAGCAGTGCTGATTTCGCGATCGTGATGATTTCTGGCGGAATGTCGTCGCTTCTAGGAGTCTTCCCACAGGCAAGGCAATCGACCCTGTTCCGAGATCTTCCAGGGTTCGCGGTGTGTCTAGTTCCTCCATGATAGGCATGTCTGAGATGGAGTCAATGGCGGCGTCAGAGCCGATGCTTGGGTTGCATACAGCTCGCGATAGTGCTCAACCCATGTCTGCAGTTATTTTACCAGGTCTGTCATGACTTCGCCCGTCTTGGACTTGAGGGTGAAGTCTTGGATGTGGGGTGACTTGTCACCGTCAATATACCCTCATACAATCCTCTTGCATCCCTGGTGTCTGCAGCTGTCTTTATACTGGTGCATATATTTAGCCAGTATGTGTTAGCACAGCGGCGGTCGGTCGTCTGGGCGTTGTTCCTGGCAGTCCTGAGGGCTTGTAGTGTTCTGGGGATTGGTGCAGCTTTGTATGCCAGGAGGGCTTCCTCTCTGCCTGAGTTAAGAACTCCATCTCCTTCCAGGTAGCCTCATGTCAGTTGGCATGTTTGCGCTCCTTCGTCCCGTAAGCAACGATGGTTGAATTGTACACATAGCTTCTTGCGGTGTGCTGATGAACTGCTGTGTTTTCTCTGGGTTGCTTGCACGGCATATGTTGATGAGTGGGCGACTCTTCTTCTAGATGCGATGCATCCTCTTGGGTATTATTCGCAAATTGCTTGCCACGAGGGAATGGTCCCTGTAGCAGTCGGCACTTTGGTAGCTGAGGGTGAGGAGGACACTGGCCAGTTCCGCACACCTGGTGATGAGGTCCAGCTGGTGCCATGGACATGAACGTGGTTGTCTCCATGAAACCTGTTGTATCTCCTTGCATTTGAAGTAAGTGTTTGTCACACATAGGCTTGGAAGCAGCACATCTGCAGCAGTCCCAGACCATTCTCGTTGATCTTGCTTCTTCCGTAAACGCCAAGAGAGATGGGCCAGGCCTCATGGTCAGCTTCCACTATAGCCTTGAAGTCCCCTAGTAAGTAGAGGTCTTCAATGTTGGGGATACTGGATATTGCCTGATTCAGAGCCTCATATAACTTGTCTTTCTCCTCGTGGGTGGAGCCCTCTGTTGGAGTGTAGACGCTGAATATATTGACCGGGCCTAAGGATGTTGGTAGCCGGAGCGCAAGGATTATCTCAGTACCTGATGACGGAGGTTCAATGAAGGCGACTAGCGTGTTCTTTATTGCAAAGTCTACACCATGCTGCTTAGGTTCACCCGAGGATTTCTCTTGCCCAACGAAGGTGTACTTGGCTTTCCAGATGGTGCCGCTGTCAGCCCGTTGGATCTCCTGGAGGCAGGATGTCGATGCTCAGTCGGGAGAGTTCTCTGTCAATGATGGTAGCCTTCTTTGCATCGCCGATCTGCTGTAGGTCAGCAATTCGTCCAGGACACATGGTCCTGGTGTTTCAGCTTGCAAAACGAAGAAATAGAGTCTTCCTCTTTCTCCTTTGAGTCTTTCCTGGTGTGGAGTTTGTGGCCCACTAATCGAGATGGTTCTCTTAACTCAACGCACCCAGTGAAGCAGGCAGGCCATTGCGGGCAGCACTGTACTGACTGTAGGCTGCCCGGTTTGAGGCAGATGTCCAGTGAGACATGGTGATCTCTCCCACCGTCAGAAGTAACCACTGGCGCAAAGTTCTACGTCAATCGAGATTTGAAATAGGAATAGTACTTCCGGTGTTGAGCCGATTCCGTACAACGACGCTTGAATGTCCTCTCCAGTGCAGCTACAAAGACTGGGCAGTGTGTTATGGATAATATGATGTTGCCCATACAGCTGATCCACCTACACGCATCTGGTGGACCCAAGAGAACAACGAATGCCCATAGATCTTGGCACCACCGGCGTCACAGGAGTTGCCGAAATGAAGTTGAAGTCAATATCAGACCGCCTTAGGGACCCGATCTCCGGATTTCTGTCGGGATTGCTCCCTTACCCTTTCGAATGAGTGAGTCTAGCTGCAAGGCAGCAGAGGTTTGGAATCGGAGTTTTCCTTCTCCTAGCATCCAAGGTTTACGAGGCCCATTGATCCGAAGCGACGTATATGTGTGTGTGTGTGTGCGCGTGTGTGCGCGTGCGTGTGTGTGTATGTGTAAAGTGGAGATGTTTGTTTATTGGCAATCTATATAATATGAAAACAGCAAGGATGAGAACAGCACTTTAAAGTTTCCAATGCCTTTTGTCTGCTTCTTCTTTTTCATGCTTCTGATTTTTCCATTTTTCTTTTAAAGACTACAGTAACATGCATTAGTTCTCTTTTGAAAGTAATAATGATAAGATACACCAAATAGTTTGCTGCGATGATTTGAATACGTAATATAAGCAATAGATTCAGATATTTGTTCAAGAGAACAAACATAAGAAGTTTACATGCTTGAATTAAAACGGTATTTTGCAATGTGTTCGCATTATCATACATTGCCCAAACCATATGTAAAGTTACAGGGCTTGATAAGGGCGTGATGAGACAACTTAAGTACCCTTAAAGCACGAGCAACTTGAATAACGGGGGCCAGTAAATCATATATCATTTACATTGCTTATCTGCTACAGCGGTGTTTTAGTTATCACTCACCAACTACGTTTTGGATCGAGAATACAATACAAAATCTGAGACCATGATATCTTTATAAAATCATTAATTTATTATTGAGACAGTCATATCTTTACAAAATCATTAATTTGTTATCATTGTTGTCAACTCTGGTGACTTCACTATAGCATGACAAGTTAGTAAATGATCATCAATTTTTAGGTCGATACAATTATTGTCCAGTATCAGCAACAAGTTGAAAGAAACTAGTTAAATCATAAACAAACCGCGATGACCTACTAAAATATGGAAAGAAGGAAATGGCTGATAGGATACCATTTATCCTGACCTAACATCTTACAACCCCAAAATAGGTAAACTCATCGGGAAACACTGGCTCATCGTGGAATCGTCGGTTGCACTAAAGTTAATCCTTCCTAACAAACCTGTAGTAGCCTACTGGAGACAAGCAAACCTCTAGGACATCCCAGTCGGGAGAAGCTATCACCAGTCACTAATCAAGACCACCCTGGCCAATCTGGCCCCTTTGGCGATAAAAGATGCAAAACCTGTCAACACATGATTGAGACCAGGACATTTTCTAACACAGTGACTCGAGGAAAACTAAACATACATGATCCAAGCCAAACATGCGAAACAAAAAGTCATTTATCTCATCACATGTAAGACCTGTAGCCTTCAGTATGTCGGAGAAACTTAACAGCTACACAAAAGGAACAACCTTCATAGATCTGTTTGCATGAAAAATTAGCTGTACAGACGACCGGTCCTCCCCTGGCCATACTTTAAGTGAGATGTATTGCAATTGCTCACAACACCAACTGGAGTTCCCAAACGAGGAAAGAAAATGAATACTACTGGATATGTCACCTTTAAACATTGAAACCAAGCGGTTTATACCAAGATGACTTGACAAAGACGACCATGCACAAATAAAATTATCTTTTGCATCCGACACATTCGCTTTTCAATAATTCTAGAAATTTCCTTAATAGCCTATGACTGCTATAACAATGAAATATCCGGAATATAAGTTGCACTTACATAAATTTACATAAAATAACAGATGTCGCAATAGCTCATAAATTTTTAGATCGATACAATTATTGTTCAGTATCAGCAACAAGCTGAAAGAAACTAGTTAAATCATAATAAAATTAAAAGATTTAATTCCAGTAGAAACATGCATGTAAAGGTTCGAAAACATAAACGATTTTCTGTTTTAATTGTTTGTCTTCTCTATATTTTGTATTCGCATTTAAAAAATACTCATTAAAGAGTCGAAAGCGCTTATGCTAGTTAAATAGTAGATCGCACTATTCGTTATCAGTTTATTGCACACACACACACACACACACACACACACACACACACACATATTATTAATAAAAGTCGTCAAAACTAAGCTAAGGGCTAAATTAAGAAAATAGCATTTCCTGTTCAGATAAAAGTTGTGTTTGGAAAATGAGAATGCTGTTTCTCACACAATAATTTAATTTAGGTGAGTATAATGTACAAAAACAATAGAGGAAAATGATAACGAGTTTTCAACTCCAACTGCTTCATTGGTTTATTTGAGAACGTTTGAATCTCAGCGTCTGGAAATTGTAAAACATAGTTCAGTGGCTACAGAGGCATTTGCGTAATTAATTACATTGAAGTTGACATAGATGATAGAAGTCATAAACTGTAATGTCTTAAGTACACCGCATCGAATTATTTGGTCACACACTAGGTGAACGTTAAGATTATTATCTTGGTATCAATGATATCCTACTTAATAATCCAGCGCATTTATAAATTCGGTGGCTTTACTAGACATATGAAAGGTGTGTGTGTGTGCGTGTGCGTTTGTGTCTGTGCATATAAAACTACTGATACTAATAACAACAATGATAATAACAATTAGTAGTAGCAGGAACATTAATATCATTAATAGTAATGCTGATCATATAAATAATAAAAGGCAGGCTCATACATTAAAACAGGTAAGCAAATCGTTACAAATTTAAATCTATAGTGTGTACTTTGATCCCATTATCTTTCCTGACTCATGTATCCATTATTTACCACATATAGATAAATAAAGGATCTCTCTCTCTTTCCCTCTCTCTTCTTTGGTAAGTTTGACTTGAATTTTACCATCATTCTTAAGTTCAGATACACTGTCACACGAAAGAAGCAAAAATACTCAACGCTCTTTGCAGTAAATCAATAAACAGACTGTATGACCCCCCTCTCTCTAATTTAGTCTGTTTGACTGAATTTTACCATCATTGATAGGTCATGACAAAGGCGAAACTGTTCTACGCCCACTACTCATGGATTGTTGGCTTGTTAAAATGTCGTGTACTTAAATATATAGTGTGTACTTTGGTCCCTTTATCTTTCTCTACTCTCTTAATCCAGTTTTACAATAAATAAACCCTTGTGAGCCTTATATAATATTTCCTTCTTTAATGATTAGATCATAAACAATGGTGCGAGTTTGTTTAAAGTTCACGTCCAAATCACTACTCCAAATGTGCAAAACTTCATTGAAGTTGTTATTATACCCTCCCCACTCGTCTGTGACCCACTCTCTCTATCATTCTCTTTGCTGATCTGGTATTCATTTTTTCAGTGATTATCAGTTGTCGCACGGTACAGGTCACTTTAAAGGGCAACGTCTATCTCCTGTCATATTATGCACGCATTCGGTCCATTTTCTACATCCATGATACTGACATTATGAGGGAAATATTCTAACAGGATCATAATTGCTTCAAAACTTTGTAAGTGTCATTTACTTTACACCACATAACGACAAGTGCACGGTACCTTCATCTTCTTTCTGTGCAAAACCATGCTTTTTCCTCACTATGAATTGCTTATTTGCTATAGTTGCTCCAGAAGGAAGTCAGATGAACTGTGTTCTACTTCCAACAACAATTACATTGAAAGAGTTCAGTTTATTTAAAGTCTTAAAGAATTAGTTAATAGCCCATCAGTCTGTCTTGTACATGTTGAAAACACACACACACACACACACACACACACATATAAATAAGAAATTCCTACAATCATGTTTAGAATTGTACCTTGAAAAGTGGCTATTCAGAAAAAGTAAACAGTATTTCCACTCTGTTTCTCGAAAGACACATTGATAACAATTATATTCGTTTCGAACGTGACAGAGGTACTCTCAGTGTTCTTGTTGGTGGCAGCCTCGCTGTATTGGTTCTCGCTCAGCTTTTGCAAGTAACTTCTCAATGTATATCTTTATTGCATGAACTATGCTGCAAGTTTAAATCAGTCAATGGCGGATGTTTTTTCTGCAATAAGTATTAAATCTTTATAAAATTATGCCAGCCTATATTAATTCATAATTATTAGGTTCCAATTTTTATACAGTTTGAAGTTTTGTCATAGCTCATGCATAACCGCAAAACCTATTTCATATAAATATGTATGATATGAAACGTATGTGTTTTTATTTAAGTTAATTGTAATATACATTCGTTTTGCAAACCACCTTCACACTAATAGACTAATAAACAACACAAAATGTAAAAGTCAGAGAATGTTAAAAGACCGCCAATCTTATAAAAACCATCCGCAATTTCGAAATCAACTTAAACAGATGGGTCCATCCAAATAAATGTAAGGGAAAGCATACCACATATCTACCTTGACAATTCAAATAATGTCAAACTTAAAAGTTAGATTCAATGATAGTTAAACAAGAACTACGTCAGAAATCTTTTAGTGACCATTCACTTTCATAATTTTATCCTATCAGCATACGCATTAAAGATGAAGAAGTTTACATTCATATAGTGGCTGAACATTATTATCAAACCTTTTTCCCATCCTCCATGCTCCATGCTCATGCGCATGGTCCATACACTAAAGGTGAATTCAGCAAGAACATGTGAGAATTCGGTTCTCGTAACACACAAACAACTGTAAAGACGTAACAAGTGCGTAACGTAATACCTCTTATATAAGCAGACACACACACATACATAAACATCAGTGTGTGTGTGTGTGTGTGTGTGTGCTTTCATAGGTTACATTCAAAATATACTGATTGCGAGATCTAATGTAATACTTACTTCCATTTGTCCTAAGACATGATATTACTCAAAGTGCAGCTCTGTATTTAGGACGAGCTACCTCCTTTTTATATCATGTACTCTCCATCCAAGATCAAACACTAGGACTCGTATGAGAAATTATATGCATTGTAAGCAATACGTAGCCTTGAATAGAATAGAATATTCGTATCGTGTTGTTTATATTGCCACCCTAAGAACTTCACTGTTGTATAACGATTGAGATCTATTAAGATGTATGGATTTTAGAGGCCTGTCTAATTAGAAAGGTAAATGCATTCAATATGGCTGTTTTAATCGTGAAAAATGATTGAAAATGATTACAAACATCACACATGAATCGAGAACAATATCATCATTTAAGAAAAATGCACTGAGCTATTTTGATCTGAACTTGCATAAGAACCGCTTTTCATACGTATTCAGCCAGCTGACGTTTACAACAGGACCACTCTCTTGGAGAATATATCAGGAACCAAACTTCAGGACATTGCAATACTGTGTTTTTAAACCAAAATGATGTTCAGTATTATTATGATTCCACATTTAGGGGAACTTGCACTATGAAAAATACTAATATTCGGAACTTAGGTACGAATTTATTGGTTTAGTGGGTTTCTAAATTTCTTGTTAGTTATTTACTCAATGCAGGCTGACTTTTGGTTGTAGGCCTCTTTTCGTGCTTCTATTGTTCGACAAACAGCCTCTGGTGTGGCTGATTGGAGGATTTTGTCTCAGCATATTATGTGGTGCGGCTTCAAATGTGTGTGGAATATCTGAAACTCTCCTGAAGACACGGAAAGCAGGCTCGCATAAATCAAAACGCGCCACAATTTATAACTATGGAGTTAATGCTTAATATAAAACTATTTTACTTTCTTCAAACGCATTTTGTAAAACAAAAATCCCTCTTCACAACTAGAGTTCATATTAGCCTAATGATATATGCATTGCAATAACTTGGATGAACTAATCTGGCAATCTCTGGACTATCTACGACTTCTGTTTATTACCATCAAACATATCCAGCACAGTCTTGATATTGGACACAAATAAAATATGCTGGCAGGGCTACTGATCGTTCGCAGTAGTAAACTCTACAATGTTAGCTATAGCCCTACCATGGCCAGAAGGGCCTTACAGGGCCCAGTTGTGTAAGGTACGTTTGCTTATCACTGACGCATCTTGGCCCGAGCGTATGTTAAAAAGCTTGCCAGGTGATTTTTACCGGGTTTTACATGGGTTCTTCAACCACCAAATATAATCGCCTTCATGTGTTAAACCAGTAAAACCAAGCCAAACCTACCATGGTCAGCCACTTGTATAATAAGCTGTAACCGAAAAAGGACATGTATTTTTGTTGTTTAATGTTTCATTTTCTTTCATGCTAATTTCGCAGTAAGATGAATTAAGGTCGTAATTGACAAAACATGCCACCAACAAATTTATTACGCTTTCAGAAGGCATGGTGATGGTTGAGGATAATACATTAGTATACAAAAATCATTTTATTAATTTTATGTTCGATCTTACGTTTTTCTTTAATCTTTTTCTGTTATCTGTTGATTTAGTTTCTTCATAGGAGAAACCGAACCTCAGTTTTCTTCATTACAAAGCATGGCACTGTCGAGAATTGGACCAAGGTACGGGTAAAGCAATTTGTATGAATACTCTGAAATCAGCATTGAATTATTAATATTAATTATATTAGGTATGGTCTCAAGGAAATAAAAGTGAAGAGAACTAAAATGTATATGTATGAATGCTCTAAAAGAAACATTGAATTATTTATATTTAATATATGAAGTATGGTCTCGAGGAAATAATAGTGATTAATAAATAAAGGTCATCGTCATCTCGTTTTCACAAACGGTCAGTATAGTGCCTCCCACTTTAATCATACAATATTTAATCTGCGTTTTTGTATCACTCACATAGACGAAAAGTTCATTAAACTTAATTGCTTCGAAGCTACATAATCTGGACCTGACAATGCGTGCATGTATCAATTTGTTAGTATTTCAAGTTCAGCTTAAAACCTGCATATACCTATTTAATTTTCGCTGTTAATTTACACATTTATTTTCATCAAACGATATGGATATTTTAGTTATAAATTATTCATTCATCAATATATGTTTTGCTTTCTCGACTCATTCGTTAGTTCTTTCTCTTACCGCGATTCTGTAAATTATTTGACTTGAAGCAAAAAAATCCAGAGAGAAGAGAGGAGTAACTGCAAAGGGATACCATATAAGGAAAAGTTTTATTATGTTCATATTATCTACAAATATCTACAATACTATTGCTTGGAATACAGGCGACATAATATAAAGTAAAACAAAAATTAATAAAAAACAACATTTGACCAAACACACACTTACTTATATATATATATATATATATATATATATATATATATATATATATATATATATATATATATATATATATATATATATATATATATATATATATATATTCATTAATTCATTATATATTGTTTTATAGGGTATATTTCTCATGTAAACATTTTTATTTCAGGAACGTCATGAACCGCTTCCTGATGTCGATAATTCTCATTACTATACCAAGTACAGGAGGAGACGGTAGTAACGATGTCCCTAGTAATAAATCTTTTTTTCTTCACAAACCGAATTATTGAAATGTATCTTATCAGGGTCCACTGGGTACAAGACGCATATAATTGATTATATTTTGGTAACTGATACAGTAAGACTTGTTCTAAACATGTACTGAATGACACAAATGATATTGAAATATCTTTTGACTTACGAGTGACTACAACACTTGCGAAAAAACGTGATGAAATATATCATCTTTGAGGTATAAGTTAGATGAATATGTAAACAAAATTTGAAATTAAAAGTAAAAATATAATAACTCTATTTATACAGTTATATTCCACATACGAAATTCAGACGGCGTGTAAATTAATATTGGCTTAATATCTACTATAGAGGTGAAGAACAAAACACATGGAGACTAGATAATTTATCGACATACAAGAAAAGCAAGAGGTCAAGATACTAAGAGCTGTAGGAAATAAAAGGGCACACACTGAATATTCATAAGGAAATACAGGCTGGATATGATTTAAAACAAGCAGACAAAACTGTGCATTTGAAGCAAAAAACAGGAAAAGTGCATAACTGTGAATAAAACAATTTCATAAAGGTCATATCTAGTAGTGTGATAACGGGGGTTCATTTTATTTTCTCCTTGTTATATATAGCGTAGTTTTTCAGTGTCTGTTGGGATATTGATGTTTCGAGTATAAATCTATGGTTTCCCATTGATTGGGCGAGGTCACGTGAATATGATTAGTTTTTCAAAAATCAATAGTGTATGTGGTCACGTGGGTTATATTGCGAAGAAAAGTCACAGTATACGGTGTATATAAGGATACTATGAATCATTTAGTTTATTCCGATTTTTATAGTCATTCACACTGACAGTTTTCCTGATGTAAGTCTGCAAACGTGTTTAATGTTGTCTTTATATTTTCCGAGGGAAAAAAACAACAACAATTTTTTTTATTATATTTATATCTTTTACAAAATAACCTTATGGTATTTGTCAAATATATGTGATATTCTCAACATGTAGATCAATTAACGACACAAAATCCATTTATATGAAAACAAGACATTTATGTTGGTATGTTAATTCCAAGCAAATTGTTAATTGTAAGTTACCCTATTTGTGGAGGATTAATGCAATACTCTCATAATTTCATTTATCTCTATTCATTCGACTCATTTCAGAAATTGTTGGTGGAAGGATAACACATTCAACAGGTAAACATTTATTTTGACATCAAATGTTCAAACAATTAATTTAATTTTTCCTTAAAGTTTAGTGCTCCACCAATTACACTTACATTACATTATGACTGCTTTATGTCGTCTTAGGGGCCCCGAGTGGCCGAGTGGTCTAAAGCGTTCTCCGTTACGGATCACTGCCATCTCACCGCTGTCTGCGTGGGTTCGAGTCTCAGATTCGGCTAATGTGGGTATGTGAGAAAGCTTGCCAGTAGCGTCTCGTGGGTCGGTGGTTCTTTCCCGGGTTTTCTCGGGTTCTTCCTCCACCATTAATACTGACCGCCATGTATAGCCAATCGCGTGCTGAAAAATGGCGTTAAACCCAACAACAACAACAACAACATGTCGTCTTAGATCTAACTGTATTCTTCTTTACATAGCCTAGCGACCCACTAATGAGGATATTATACCGGCTTACGATTGTAACAAAAAGGAATACGTTCATATAATTGTTTGGAGCTAACATATTGTACCCATGCTAATCAAGCACCTCTCACAACATTTAGTTCTTTTAATATTGCAAGAGAAGACACTGCAAATGGCAAGGGCTAACAGTGTGTATATTGTTTATAGTTCAAATGTTTCTCTGTCGAGATTTTGTTTAAAAATTCTTGACAAAATTCGGGACGACATTTACAACATTGTCAGTTTCCCGATCAATCTATACTGATGGGGCTTTTTGTTTCGTAAATGTGTTTGATTAATTTCTGGGTGTGGTTTAAATTTAAGTAAATTTCAGAGAACATAGTGGAGAAACGCTAATAGCAGGAAAAATAATACATGTTCAGTTTAATATATATATGACCATTGTGCTATAAAATAATTATGATATGTGTTAGTTTTATATGCATTTGTATGTCCTTCCCTGGACAAAACAGTGCACATATATTGGAAAGTCAACTTTGGAATCTTAAATCAATCTCTGTCATGAAGTGCACTAAACTAACTAACATTATCACATGTGCATGTTCTTGTATCTTAGGAGTATGCTTATGTTATGTCGTTGTCTTCTAATCCCCACGGCTGTGCGCCTCTTTACGATCTAAATAAATATGATTAAAAATCAAGATGTGGTTATATCAAAGATGATTAAAACGTCTATCAACTGTGTCAGGCTTCTAGACCAAAACATAATTGCAACTAAGAACTTCCCCTTTTAAAATATATTTCACAACCACACATCCCTTAAAAATCTCCCAGCATTTAAATTCCTTTATCAGCCATGCTCACCTAATATAACTGATATTGAACAAACAATTATTAAGCAGTTTACTCAGTATCAGTGTCAAGCGCAAACATTCGTATTATGTATGTGAATTGGACCATACAATGTTAATTGCATGCACCTTTAAGGGAAACAAAGAAACGTATTGAAGCATATATACTAAAGGCAATTCAGCATCGTATAGAACTATAATGTAATGCAATCTATAAAGTTACAAAGGAATGGAGAAGACAATAAATAACATTATATGAATTATCAAAATCACATGGGACGTAATACATGCCGCAACCTGAATGCCAACTACAACATTGAAAAGCTATAAACAATTAACTCTCCTGAATACATTTATACATTTAGAATCAAAACCCTCTTTTCGCTGATAACGGATATTTTCCATATATGGAGATGACGGAACTAATAAAATCCTCTCCATTTCAGCGATAAGCCAAATATTGAGTATTGTTTCATCGGAAATAAATGTTGTCTGGTTGCTTGCTATTTAACGGTGACCTCACTCTTAACTATAACATGGCAAAGGAACCGTAGTCATGTACCGGTTGGTCAATGGAAGAAGAAAATAAAAGGGCTATAACATATTATCATAATCACTGCTTATTTGCTTCAGGTAACGAATGTCAGAAACGGAAATATTCATAAATTTATTTTAAAGACCACTCATCAACATATCTTGCAAAGTTCCACTCTTGTAAATGCTTTGTGAAATACGTATTTTCTATTTCAATGTGATGGCAGACACATTTTTACGCCGTACATGGACATTTGACAAGATACGCGTTTTTATGAAAACTAACCAGTTTACTAGAGACTAACAATTCAGCGTAGTAAAACAAGTCATGCATTATCACACACGTTACTTACATTTCCTATCACTTGTAATTTATCCAAAACATGATGTTCATTCTAAATTCGTCATTTTGATTAAATAAGGTTTATCTTGGGGGTATTTTATTCATATAATAGTATAAGGAATGAAACAGATCGAGGTTAATAACACTTGTTGAATACTCTTTACATGTAATATGTGTCGGACATAAAATTAGCATCCTGGATTCGGTTATAATGAATTGTTCCGTGGGCAATATTCCGTGTTTTGGTATATTCGAAATTTACTGAAATTCTTGATACATTTTGTATAATCAGGTTTGTTAGATACATAAGTAATTTTTACTGTTCCTTTGTGTAAATACGTTTGGAGATACGGCATTTAATCTCTATATTAGATCAAATGTATGCTGATTATAGTTTCCAATAGCTCAAATGATTCACTTAGCATTTTGACAAAAAAGTATGTTCTTTAAATTATGTCATTCATTTTCTAATCATTAATGTATTATTATTTTTATTTGAACTCGATACATATCAGACATTATCCTTATGTCACGGTTTAGAGCAGATGGGTTATATACTATGTCGTGGTACATTAACTTTCCTTCCAACCATTCAAGACGGTATCAACTCTGAAAAGATGTACCTAACTTGCATTGATCTTAAATTAAACAGATGTGATCTGTCAAATTTCTATACAATAAGGCTTAAATGGAATAGCATATATACAGACATTGTCTAATGATCGCTGTGAGGTAACGCATCTGCTTGAATACAATTGGGTACACATACACCACTAGTATTCTGCTTTACAGATAGCACCTGTAATTAATAACAATGTTTTAATTACGCTTAAAATAAATAACAAATATGCTTATTTTCAAAGAACGTTTAAAGTAGTTTTTAACTATTATGTGTAAGAACGATAAACATATGCTCAAACTTACCAATATGCCTAATCCACAAAACTTTGTTCAGTCCTTACAGCAACACATGTTTTATGTTACATTGTGTTTGTACTTTTTATGGTAGAACTTACTTTGCCTTTTTTCTGCACATTGGTGAATGGTAAATTAATAATTATTGTCAAAGAACAATAATTTTTTTGTACCTAACCGCTAGCTCTACATATAATATATTAGTCAGTATTGATAATTTCAAACGGTAAGTTGCGTTTCATGTACGATATATTCATCATATTTATTACAAATGTACTAATCAAATACTATTAGTGTTTGCCCCCAATAAAACATATACCTCAGTTTCAACGGGGTTATAAATGCAATTTCTACCCATATGTACGAAACAGTGATTCAACGAAAAGCGGTACTGCTCGCAAGATAACTTGTGTTCAGCGTGATTATGAACACACTTACACATAACACGCTTGTGGCTTGGAAGTAATAACAACACGAACAACAATAACAATAATTATTTGTGAACCTATTTATTAATTATTTTCCGATTTCGAACCTCACTTTTTCCACGTTATGGGTAGACCATATACTGACTAGAGTCCACCACAGATCCGTTAGGACTATTTCGTTTTCTCAAACAAATTTTAAGAACCAGTACTCTACATATAATATCTACCTTGTCTGATCTACTGACTGATTGCTTGAGTTATTAATTACTAAGTGGTTGATGATAGGCATGTTCTTTTTATTGTCAAGATCTCACTAGAGACATAGAAAAACATGGATCTCGCTTAGCTTCAAAGTCTCAATGACTGATTTGTAGTCATTCGTACAGTGACTCATGATGAATATCACATTTTCCTTTCTTTGCAGAGGGCCCTAAAACTCGTGTCACTACTATACCACCAGTTAAACCGATCAAACTAGGTGAGTTGTTGTTGTTTATTGTTTCTTGTTTTCGAACGGATTATCCAATATTTCAGATATCCGTGAATGAGTGAGTTTGTTCATGAATGATTGTGTGCCCGAGAATGAGAGTTCTGCATAAAGCGGTTTTGTTTTCTTTTTTGTTGCAATTATAACGTAAACACCGTGTATCTCATTCATATTATCTATGAAATGCAATATGATCTCCAATCTCAATGATCCCAGTGCCACGTCTGATACATTATTGCGTCCTTTGTTGGCCATAAGGCCAATTAGACCTAGGTCAAGCGATCCTTTTGATTAAGTTGTTGCGCAAAAAAAAGTTTTCGTCTCAAACATTTTGATCATCTTCTATCCAATCTACATTATATGTGTAATTCAATATCTTCAAATAGCTGAATCTAGTTTTTGGCCATGAATGTTGACAAATGGTATGCGAAGCACCTGGATGAGAATTTTGGCAAGAAATGTTGTCAAAATGTATGGTTCATTGCTTGTAATTCATTATTCACCAAATTCAGGTTTTAAATTTAATGTAACTTCATCATGTACTTTCCAACTGGAACATGACAGAATGGCATAACTATCCCATTTGTTCCCTGTGTTTGCCTCTTCAATGGGGTCATTTAGTCAGGAAATACGGCTCCTTGTTGGTAAGATTGATAATTAACATTTCTGTGGTGTTCAACCATTTGACGTCTTACCTTAGATCAAACAGAGTTGTATACATCCATTCCTTCTGTTGTATCACTGACAAGACATCGAGCGTCTGCGTTTGGCCCATAGAGTCATCTTTGTATTCCATTTAATATGCTATACAATCTGTAACCAATTAACAGGATGCGTTTTGTACAACACGAACAGACTAAAAGTTTGTGAACTTCATTGCAACCACTGATACTGAACATTTCCACAGTTTCTGAGAAAATTATGTAAATTAGTTTCTACACAAGTTCAGTGATGGTTCCTTAGGTTCTATTTGCGAAGACAAGTTTTGAAGTTATTAAAGGGCTTCATAATATAATTGACTCATATTCAAGGTACGAAAGATTTAAATTCTTATTTTGACATCAAATTACATCTTCTATCGAAAACAAGGTAAAATCATTAATAGAGCAAATATGTATTAAAGATAAAAGGAAACCATGAACTAAACTTTCATAAAAGTATAGTTTGGATTGCAAAAAACTATATGCATGTGAGAATGTGACATTTTGAGAAAACGGTGGAGTATAGCTTGTAGCATGAGCACTCAATATGGTCTGATAAAGTGTTTTGATAACCCGAACTTTGTTTACTGGAACCTTTATAAAATGACAAAAGGGCTTAGTCCCGTTAGTATCCCGATTTATTTCAATATACCGACTCCTTTTGTTGCTTTATTTCATTTTAAGAATCCACAAAAGTGGCACTTTCGTTCTACATATTGTTGGAATACCAGTTCACCGCTGAACTTGAAAATCAAAACAGTGCGAAGTATGTGAACTATTCGTCGGAGTTTCGGCATATGGTAACATTTATAACGTAAATGTTTTCAACACATCTGTATCATGTCACAAATCTTACTTTTGTATTCGCACAAGCATCATTTTGTTTGTCATCCCTAATGATTTTAGAAAGACAACATCATGAATAAAAAATGCACACAACTTAGTCATCGCATTCATTATTACATTGTCATCTATAACCTGGGGTTTAAAACAATGTCAAATTGATCGCGTCTCTAAACGAGCGGGATTTTCTTAAGTAGTACGGTCGCCCCGTTTGTCATGATATAGTCTATGATTTCAAGAAACAAAGGTGATTCAGTTCATCTTGTTGATACTCCAATTATTTCCATAATGTTTTGAGTTACATCTCTTTGAACACACACAAACACACACACACGCACACCCCCTTTAATGTCTTGATTGCCTAATAGAAGTATTAGAAACTAATATTTGAAAATATAGGACGCCGACGATATTTTTTTAGTTAAATGAACTGTGCTAGAAACAGGAAATGGATAGACAGCAGTCAATATGCTTGCTTGCTTACATCAAGAGGCTTTGTTCTGTTTTATTTTCACTAAATTGACATTATTTAGAATGCTCCAGTGATGTTTATGTTAGAAAGTATTAATTGATTAATGATTAAAATAGGTGTGTACGTTTTTATATCATTGATTTTTGTCGTATATAAATTTGATTGGGAGTGCAAACATGTGGGAGAGTGTGTGAGTACCATACTTATCATACACAAATATACAATTCATATATCCAAATCACATTAACTATAATGACACTAAACTTTAATAAATGATAATTCAAGTCTTTGCTTAGGACACACACACACACACACACACACACACACACACACACACACACATATTCAAAACGGTTTCCTAGCGATTAGGGCTGAGCAAGCTTTATGTCAAAGGAGCTAAGAACTATACAATACAAAGTTGTGCAGGAATAACAGACTAGCGTGTTCATCGATCTGTCACACACAATAGACGAGGCAGTATGTTTTGACATAATTCTAAGTTAAGAACAAACGACGAGACGGAGCTAGTGACAAACCCCAGATGTTATATCCCGGTAGAGTTATGGAAGGACGTTTTGAAAGAAAGATGATCCGATAATTGTGTATTGGATAATTCACAATAATAATAATAATAATGATATCTAATAAAGAAAATACATTAAAAGCAAATGCAATGACTTGAGTAGATATTAGCGTAATTAATGTCTGGCTGTACTTTTGACCAGGTAGCAACGGTATGGTTAGGCCAAATTCCCGATCAGTTTTTAAGTGTAGTATTCATTATCATTCTTTGCGTGTGCGTTCTGTGTTAGTCCACCCTACATTATGTTCAATCAGTAACATCTTGAACCACATAATGTCCATTCGAGTTGTTTTCGTTTGCAACGTTCCCTTTTGACTTTGTTGCGCATGTGGCTTTTGTGGTTATTAATTTGCTTGTTGAAATCAAAGGTTTCGCCATCATATTGAATGAAACGGATGTTGCATGTCAGAAGATAAATTATACTATTGGCTTGACATCTAAACTTCTGATTGATCGTGTAGTTAATTTTTGTTGTCGAAGTGTTTAAAGATTTGGTTTCTGGCATTTATTTGGAAATTAAGCAACATTCGTGTTTGCAATGGAATGCGCGTGTAGTGGTCCTTTTTGAATTTATGAAGATAAGCATGCTTATCTCTTATTAAAATTATCTGAATATGTTTCTACTCTGACCTGATACTTCTAACACTTTTGTTGATATAAAGAATTTCTTAGTGGTCGTGCTCATACTTTGGTTATTATTCACTACTTCAATCATGTCCACAGCGCGAGATCAGTAGAACACTACCTCGTTTATTTGACCAAATTAATTTCCGAAATGTATCAGTGTAATGTTATTAATGACAATCCGCCAATTGGTTTACTTTTTAGTGTAAAGATTTGGTAACATACAATACCCTCTGGCTTTTGTTAGTATACATTACCGATAACTTATGATTTACCATCTTTAATGCTTGTCGCACATACAGATTCCTTCCTTTACAATTTTGTCATGACACATTTCATCAGGTTTTGACAGTTTATCAACAAAATTATTTTTTTGAAATGTATTTTGCATTTAAATACTAAAGTGACATGAGTTACAAATCTTGTTAATACAAAGGCCTATTGCGTATTGACTGAGTTTTGAGGCCAAGTAATAAAACAGCTAATATGACTTTTTTTGAAATTTGTATTTTTAGCAGACTAGTCCACACTAAATTATCATTTTGTTTTCGTTTCCCTTTTCGATCCTTACTTTCACTCAGAATGGCTGTTTTAACTTTCTTGACCTTTTAATATTGTCCTAGAATAAAGAGGCGTAGGGGTCAGTTTCTTCTACATAAAATATCCTCACAAATCTACAGCAACGATATGTGAATGCACAAAACTGCTCTAGCAAATTGCAATATATATATATATATATATATATTGATATACATAAATGTGTGTTTTTTGTTTTACATATTGAGCCAATTCGTGATTTTGTTGACATAATCATCAACATTTACCTATGTCATCTAGTAAGAAACATAAACAATATGTAAAGTGATAACATATATTACGTCAAGGAATAACAATTTGGGTGATACTATTAACTATGATTCAAAACTGAAATATTTATTTGTACTCATCCAACGTCGCTACACACATTTACATGAGGTTATGATCCTAAGGGCATTGGGTGGAGGTTGTTGTGCGAAGGTTATTACATTGAAATCTATATAACATTCAACTTGATGCTACCCACTTGCAAAACACTTACATACATATATAAATTCACAGATGCATCATATTTGCTTTTTAGAGGGACTTAATTATATATAGTGGGTTGACTTAGATGTAAACTGAGGTGGAGTTAAACTGGGTATATGCGGTAAACATTACAATGTAAAACGAAGCAGGCAGGAGATATACGGTCATTGATCCTACATTCCCTTTGACACCTGAGTTCAAAAAGTTTGCATATGAAGGTGGGTTACAAAAAGGTATGTTTGCGGATAGTTATTGTACGGAGAATTAAATTTGACAAGATGTTTCTTTTCTTCAAGAAAAAGGCGAGAATTTTGTATTAGATGTAGAACGAAACAAAGTTCGCATAATGGCGTATTTGCAATCATTGTTTGCTGTGATTACTGATGTGTTTCACAACATAGTCGCACCCATATCACCATGGTGCAACATCGAGGCATGGGAGTTGTGGACATGACTTCATCTTTCCCTTTTAAGTCATAGTTTTACAGACCACATTTCGCACGAAATCAAAGCAGGTGACATGATACCCATACTAGACTGGATTTGCTTTGAAACATTATGGTGGTAACATGGAATATCACAACAAATCTCGATAAAGATATTGAGTAATTACAATATGGTCCTTTCCAGGCTAATGACCTAAACATATACCCATTCCACATAGTATCGATTCTTGACAATTAATTTTATTATTATTTGTTATCCTGACGCATTTTTCAGCTGAATGGATCATGTCAATATTGCTAAAAATACCAAGGTATTCAATATTTCATCAAATAAATAAATCATTCACTGGCAAATAACATCTGCCATTAAGACTATATTTTCGAATCGTGACGTTCGAGTACTGTTAACATCTTTCTATTAAAATTTATTTAATTTTCATTGGCTTATATTTGTTTCGACTTAAGATACTTCCTTTTGCAGGTGTTATATTCATACACAATGTTCTTGTTTGCTTTTTAAGCTAATGGACACATTTATTGGCACTCCAGGACTGCAAGGCATCGACAATATACGTTTCAGGTGGGTTATGTAGCTGCAGGTAGTTTCAATAGCCGCAATTCACTTGAATAACCTTGTGAATTTTCTCTGACCTCGCATTATGCATAGGGGTTCCGTTAGTTTTGGTAAAAGTCCTATTAACAAATATATCTGCAGAACGGAATATTAGTTTATATCTCCATCCCGACCCCCCAAAACCTTCCCCCACCTCGAATATTAATGTACCTTGCGGTGACATTGTCATAAACATTTTCTGCTTATGCGCCAGTTGTTGTATATATCGTGGATTTCAGAAACGGATGTAAAATATGTTAGATGAACTAATATATCGAACAATTGCGTTCCTAAATTTCACTATAATGAAAGTTAATTATTTAAAGCAGACGCATATTCATTAATCAAAGCTATATCCTTCTGTCTCCTTAGTATGCCAACACTGAGATTGTCTGATCAGTGTATATGTCATTAATACTGTCATACACCTAATGTTCATTTGATTGTCCTTTTCAGAAATGGCAATATCAGCTATGATGTTGTGCTCAATAGAGCTGATCGACATACTTTAATACAAGCATTAGCATTTATTAACAATACCGTGCTGGGCAAACTAGAAAACATGACAATATGGACTGATTTGGTCAATATAACCAAACTGGTAATACATATGACATCTCCGTTGGTGTACCGTAAGTGTTGACACATATTTCGTTTTCAGTATTTTCTTTCTATCATCCAATGTTATGAAAAAATATAACCTTATTAATTCGTGTCACAATAAACAAAAAATTCCAAATTTTCGTTAAATTTCCAGAAGAATTAAACAAATTAGATCATATGCTATATTACTTGTCAATGGACATGCACATTTTTCCATTCTTTTTTTAGTAGGAATGTATTTCCAATATATTCCACTATAGACTTGAACTGGTGGACACATTATGTATTTTTTGTCAAAATGTCAGGATCACAAATAAAATGAAGCTAGATTCATTTAAAAAAAAAAAAAAAAAAAAAAAAAAAACAAAAACAGTTCATGTTATTCTGATATGTTGATTGTAACATTAATATGTAACGTTAAGTCAGGATTACTATCTGGAATACATAAAATACATGCAACATAAATTCGTATTTGTGATCTAAAACATTTGTGTGCATGGCAGGTAAGTGTGTATGAAAAATAAATGTTTATATTTTCTAAATTCATTTTCGATTTCTATATTTTTATTTCACGGGCTGCATTGAAAAGGGAACAAATCAAGATCTCTCGATTTGATGACTTCTTTCGCAAAGTCGTTTTAAAACGTGTAAGAATGGAGCAGTTTAACTCTAATTGTTTCAAATTAGGGGTGTTGTCCTAGTAAAATGTAAAATCATTATCTGCATATTCGTTGCATATTTTGAGAATAACATTATACTCGAGTACGTATATTTTTATATCCTTTATCACCCTGTATATATCACTCCAAGCATGTGGGGACCTATAGCAAGGTGTACCTTATTATGGAAAGGAAAGACTGAAGGCAGCCAACGCATTGCTATATCTATTTTTCAGTAAACGATAATATCAATAGCCTTAATATATGTCATCTCCTTGTGAACCCTTGCGACTTTGGATATGAGTGTATAATACTCAACGAAACAGCGTTATGCCAGGACAAATGCTATTCAGATGAACTTCAGTGTTCCAACGGAGGAGAATGTTATGTTGACTACAAATATAAAAACCTAAAATGCCAGTAAGTACATTTTTTCTTTGCAGTTCGTTGTATGATATTTTATCTGTACACTTAGTTTGAATAAATATATCCATATACGATATCTAAGCGTTTACATGGATACAATGTTCTTGCGCTTTCAAATATATTTTACCGCATGTGATAAAATTAATATTTTTCAGACAGAGAAAAAACTCATGTATAGCTTAGATTTTTCAGCATTAAAGTTAGTATATATATATATATATATATATATATATATATATATATATATATATATATATATATATATATATATATATATTACATGTAACGTAATTTAAAATAGAAAAATCTAACCCATCCGAAAAACGAAACAAAAAACATTGTAAACAGTATTTGTGCGTATCATTTGCGAATCATTCTCACACTTACTAGCTTTTATCTTGTAGGTGTCATGATACGGACGAATATTATTACACTGGTGACAGGTGCGAGGTGGGGATTACGAAAGTACAGTCTTTGTCCCTCTCCGCCAAGAACTATGCCATTATTGCTGGTTCTGCGGCAGGGGCGGTTCTGTTGATTCTGATTGTTGTCCACTTGATAAGGTGTTTGAGAAAGAGATATAAACAGGGAAATGAGGACAATGCACGAAACGATGGCAAGTGAGTAATATGAACATATGTCTCTCTCGTCAGACAAAAATACTTGTTTTAATACTATATGTTAATGTAAATTTAGTTAAATCCAATGGTGAGGCAGGAACCAGTATGAAATGAAGAAATGTGCATTGAATTGATATGATATTGGATGGACTGCATATAACTAATAACATCTACACTTTTTCGTCTTGCCGTGTGAATATATTTTCAAGGGAAACGACACACATAATATTCCTCCAGCATAATATCAGCACTAGTTGAAAGTTATCTTACTTTGCATTTCCTTGTTCAAATTATCTTATTTCAGATATGTTAGCTCGAGAACAATACGCTTTGTCTCACGGAAACACAATGTGTACACACACCAAAATAAGATGTCAATATAGATTGAGTTTTCTCAATATCAGTTTGTTTTTTTGTGCATGAGAGACGCGACGATCACTTGGCATTGCTGCTGACATTGAACACTAACACATTTAAAATCTAGTTCTACTTCACGTCTATTTCGTTTCTTCCTATGTCGAGACATGCATTTTATGATTCTAGATTTCTTGCCTAAGGAAATGAAATAACGTGAACAATTTGTTTATCCAACACATTCCACGGGTGTATGCATTTTGATACATTGTATGTGTCCGTTATATCCGTCTGTTAGTATCTACTATCTCTTCCTAAAACAAATACAATCATGGGGACATTCCTTTGGTCTCTGGGACGGGAAAAACGTTAAATGTACACAAATTATTAAATACTGTGTCAATTGTGAATATTTATATCAATATATGCTTTACATATACTATGTTTGTTATTCCTCGGCGTAGCACGAGCTTCTCCTGATATAAATATGGGATTGAAGAATGTGATAACTATTCACGGCGAGATGTGAATATAGCCCTCGACTAATGCATGGGATTTTCCAAGCACCAGGAAAGCATAAGTGTCGCTGAAGAACAATCTACTGAAGATCCTTTTGCAGATTTTGCTTAAAAAACACACAATTTTTCAAATGCTTGTATCGTTTGACATATTGTATTCAAAATAACGATTTATGATGATTACCAAACGTTAACCTGTTAAATTATATAACGAATCATTCATTACTAACATTGTTTCCTTCTATATTAAGATGAATCGATTTATTTAAACTAGTAAAGGTTGCTAATTTAGTGATAGTTTTTTGTTTAATGGCTAATAAACACATAGCTTGATCAATTGCAATTGTCCATATTCAGAGCATAACGAGTTCAACATGTTAAGCAATATCACACTGCCTTCATGAGCACCTAATGTTGATTACGTAACTTATAATGGTCAGTCTGGTGTTGAGGGGTGGTAATTAAGTACCTCGTTCCTATTTAGTGTTGGACTCAGCTGTCTAATTTCAATCTCGTCATTCGCCTTGTTTCTACACGTTTTGTCCTCAGGTGTGATTACCTTGGTCTGATTGGGATAAGATGTAATGCCCCAAATCTATACAAGCTACATAATCAAAATTAGTCACTGATGGAGACAGGAAGCATCCTTTACAGTTGTATACAATGTTTTTTCGGTAAAGTATCTTGCCTTGAGACTTACTACGGCCATTTGATCTATTTAGGATTGGAAACAGTACGCATCTTGTTTTGCAGCTGCTCAAGGTATTAGTTAAGATTAGGGTAGAAGGGACGTGATACAGATGGTTGCTTTTTTAATCGTATTACAATTCAGTGGAATACTTGGCATCTGCTCTATGCCTATCTCCAGATCGGACCTCAGTGTTGCCCACGTTTCCGTCCGTATGTCTCAGTTGGATGAACCCGACTTCGACAACACTACATATGTGTACGATTCAGGACTGCCAGAAATGAGCAGGAGCCGCAGGATATTCAGGGATCCTCATACTGGAGAGAAGGTCAGTTTGTAGTGTGTTCTATTAATTGTATTAATATTTGTTTGTGTATTAGTTCTAATAATTGCTTTCTTGCCTGTATTCGGTATGTTAACCTTATTTCCGTCGTAAATATTTTGATGTTTGATTTGTTTGTTTTCTCTTGTTTTCGTTGCAGAAACCCGCCTATTATCATCTGTTATCATAAAGTAGTTCGATAGGTTTTTGCATTATGTTGGCGACCGACACTTGTTTTTCTCTAAAGGATCCATTGTTTTCAAAATTGTATAGCTGTAATTATGCTTAACAAGGCATTTTAAATCCGTGTATGTTATATTTATTCCACAGTTTAGTCTTACATCCTTCGTTATTTGTCACAGAGTTTAGAAGGCGCGAACGACACATACAGTGCAACAGGTACAGGTGATGTAAACTGAATACGTTATTAGTTACACAGAAATATATATATCTAATGTAAGCATATTTTAAGATCTGAGCATATGCTGATTTATAAGGAAAATTTTATCAAATACATAATAGTTGAATTTATAATAGTTACAACAACAAATAATTGAATTTATAATATTTACAACAACAATCACAATAAGTTTTTGATGAATTGACTTCCAACTTAACAATACACAACTTTGATTGTATTCAGGCTATAATCTATCAGCCTAAATTCATGACGACACCGTTGTCCAGTGGAAGAACAGATCGTGAATCTGTACAATCCGAACATATTTCTCGTCACCCAGTTTACCACCAAAATGACACTGAAAATCCTGTAAGTAATGGCAATTTAATTATAACGTCTCAGACATATTTTACCAGGACATTGATATTGGAAGCATAAGCATTAGAACACACGGAAATATAAAAAATTATGGCATAGGTATATACCAGCCTTAATTACAAACTGGAGGAAAATGTACCCTAGAACAGAACCTATACTGATTTTACTTGTCACGATTCTCTCTCTTACGCCACATAAATATATACATCTGTTACAACACTTAAGCTAAATAAATACAAACATTATAGAATCATACTAAATAATGCTAAAATGTGCGTTTCTGTCTCATTTTCAACTTATTCAACTTCTTTTGTAAGCTGCTGGCTTATGAATTGTCTTGCTAATCGTGTACGTAAATAGGCAAGTATTCAGTATTAATCCTTTCATTAAAGTCAAGTACATTTAAATATTAACGATGAGAATCTTATAGTTGTCTATAATTCCTACTTTCATAAAGCTGCTTAATTTAAATATGTAAAATATACATAGGTATATCATACTTATTCACATAAATGTTATTTTTATGAAACAATCAAAATATTTCAGCACAAACTCAAGAGACCCAGTCTGAGGGAGTACAGGAACTAGACACTATAGTAAGGTAAATTCTTAAATTGCATAATGGTGGTACAGTTTCCAGGCAAATTACTGAGTTAAGAATATTTTGCGAACATTTTATGATCTTCGTATTAGAGTTTAAATCGGAGGTAAAAATAATCTTACCATTAGTATTATGTAACATTAATTGACTGAACGGTATAATATCATTTTAATATTGCAATTACTGCCATTTTGTTGGAGGGCGCGTTTATTAAAAGGTAAACGTATTTAGAATTCGGTCCTTAGTTCAAATAGGTAAATACTAGTAAAGTAATGTATCAACTCCTAGTACAATACTCATATTATCACAAATTAAAATATTCATTATATCCATTAAGTTTTGCTACATTTGTCTGCAAATATATATCTTTTCTACACTTTGTGGGGTTCAAAATGGAGACATTTGAGATGACCTAGATGAAATAAATATTTATAAGGGCCAATTTATTTACGGTAGGGACTGATCGATATATACGCATAAGCCTGTATATTGAAGGAGAGCTGAGGTAGGTAGTACATAACGGAAAGGATGGAAACAACCATTAAACTAAAAGTTAGATACGTTTATGCAGGGAAGAATTTCTGAAATGCATCTTGTCAAAAATGGATGTAATAAATCAAACTTTGTCGACATCATTTAAGACATAGTGGCTATCAGTTGAATTATGTGCCAAGTAAACGTTGTAAAGTCATATATTTATATAGTGTATCATACACTTTAAATGATATATCTGAAATAGTATCTTCTTTCAGACAAAAGCTACAACATACAACCACACCTGCCACTCGCAGTACTGTTATACTCTGTTTTCCATTATCTGCCATGAGAAACAGTCGGCGGTTGCGAACGCATTAGTTATATTATGGACAGAAGTATTTATAGCTATATTATGATTTTGAATTATTTTGTACACAATCGAAACTTATTGATAGCAATATGTACATCAGTATCTTAATTCTTTTGAACATTTCATCAACTGTATCACTTGAGATGTTACGTTTTCAAACGGACTTATGTTCATTTGGTTATTCACTCACATACACCGACATATAGACACTGTCAGCGACACAATATCTATCTTTATATATACATAAATAATATATACATAGATAGAGAAAGAGAATAAAAAAAGAGACAGACAGACAGGGACAGAGAGACAGAGAGAGAGAGAGAGAGAGAGAGAGAGAGAGAGACTGAGAGAAAATATCGTATCGTTGACAGTGCAAAATGTATCATATGCTAGCAAGACATATACTCAATATTCTTTCTTGCTTGGTCGCTTTTGACACTATGTAGAACACAAAACCTTAATGAACCATTCTCTTAACTGTTTATGTTGGATATTGTTAGACTTTAAGCAAAATGAGGGGTCTGAATATATAGAATGAATCCCTGAAAAAAAATGGTAAAATAAAATGACTATTAAAAATCAAAGATGATTGTGGTAGAAAGCGTTTTAACAGTGTTATTGATGGATAATAGTTATTAAAAAAATAATTCAATAAAGACAGAAACAATAGCTATATATATATTAAGATATGACTATCGCCACGGGCAGGGGCAACGAAGAAAGCAAGACGAATAATAAATGTTTGAGGTGGATCATATATGCACTTAAAATCTCAGATATTTCTGCTTTATAATGATTGCGAATGTGTATGTGTACATGTATGTCTGTCATTCTGTATTTATTTATATATTTATTATTATTATTATTATTATTATTATTATTAGTATTATTATTGTTATTAATATTATTATTATTATTATTATTATTATTATTATTATTAATTGTGCTTTCCTGTGCCTTAACATGGACAGCGTTTTATTATGTACTTTCATTTATGTCAGAGAACACCGTGCTGAACGTATATTATGGAAATATGTTAGCAAGCAGATATGAAGTATCTAAATTTGTAAAGATAGTATCAATCACAATAACACTCAATATAAAGATAATAACTAACGTATTCACTGTTTTCATTGACAACGCATCAATTGTTCTTCATGCTTGTCTGCTTTACTTTTTTATTGTATACTTTATTCTACTTTATCAAGGCTTTCTTCAGAGTGAACGTAACATTAGCAGCAGAGGGGGCGAATCCGACATTTTGTCCAATCGTCATTTGGCTTAATTAGTACTTTCTGCACTCAACGATCTAGTGTCGTCAGCGCCTGGTAAAAAAAAAACGACGTCGTCGTCGTTGTCATCGTCGAGGGGCCAAATCGACAATTGTCCGGAACGTCATTTGGTTTAATTAATACCTTCTGCGCGCCGATCCCAGCGTCGTCAGCGTCCGGTAAGCACATCGACGACCGCGTCGATGTCATCGCCCCCTCTGCTGCTATGATCTTACAAACAGAGTGATCACTAACTCCTCCTCTTGCAGATCAATTAGGTTATTTGACTGATCGGTAATTCTAAAATTAATTCTCGTTAAAAACCGATCATGGCATCGCATATAGACCGGATTAATCGGACTCTCAATGATCAAAAATCCCGGAGGGGCTGTTGGTGAAAACGAATAAAGGATATACCCCTGTTGAGCTTGATTTGATTGCTTGGTATCCACCTGGTAACTCCCTTCGATAACATCGCACACTAGATTAATCGCTATCACCGATGCAATATTTACGTTGTATGGAGCAATATGCCTACCACCATCTCCGTTATCGTATCTGAGGATAGTTGATGGGGGGGCGTCCGCGGGTGGATTCTTAGGCCATCCTAGTATGGTTCTTATTGAACTGTTATAAATATCAACCATATACCCCGGTGTGCTTATTTCAATCGTCGACGATAACGTCGGTTCATGAACCGTAATAGCGATTTTTGATTCTTTTCCTGTGATCGATTTTATCCTGCGTTGAAATTCCTTATTGATTTGTTCTATTTGGTATGACCCAGTTGGTATTGTAACCTCCTCCCAGTCTGGGGTCCCATCGGGTTTATTTGTCCGTGCAAAAACCAGCGAGTTATTAGGTTGTTGTCCGTTAAATGCGTTCGCTCGAATATTAGGCCAACTGTGATATATTCGCAATTTTGCCAGCGCTATTTCCTTCACTGGAACCGGTGATGGAAAGTTCACACTGAATTCGGGTTTCGTTGATGTCACTGATATCATACTTGTTTGTACCGGAGTGGTGTTCTCCGCGATCCGCTGAAGCAACTGAAACCCTTCGGGGTTCAGCGACATTATTATTATTCGTTGTCTTTAGTGTCTAATTTCAGCAACCAGGTGGTTCCGGCTTCCAGTTAAAAATCCTCGATTTTTGACATCGCGGAGCTATATAACTGGACCATCGCGGAGAATTCAACATCGGATACGAACAAATTATCAATCGATAATGAGATCAACCCGGATAATTTCGAGTACGCGTCGGATACTATTTGATGTTTTACTGTATACTCGTTGAGTTTTTTCTGAAAACACGATGATATCTTTTTAGTGATTGCGTTGGCGACTCCAGCAATTGTTGTCATCGCGGAGATAGCGATTGGAACAGCGATCGGGGCTATCGTGGTTACCGTGGATAAAATAACACCGGTGCCAGCTACTATACCCGACACCGAGTACACGACCGCGTCGATGGTGGTTATTTTACGACGGTATTTTTTTATTTTTGCACGGTATTGTTCGGAAAGCGTTTTTAAGTTCGCGGAGAATTCTTTTGCGGTATCGAATCGATATTGATGTGACGTCGGTGATACCTCTGATTCAATTACCTTGGTGGTCATTTTTATTTTAAAAGAGCTAGTGTTTTTAATTACTTAGATCCACTACAAATTCCGCATACCATGTGATGTTTGCCCTAAATAGACTGCTATCAACGGCTTTAATTATAAACCGTTCGATTGTATCCTTGTCGATGATTGTTGATATTGTATTGTTAAACCCGGATGAACTCGGCGATGATATACTGAACTGCATCGCCGAAATCAATGTCAATCGATAAATACCCTTAACAATTGCGGTGACATCTATTGCATTACGCGTAGGAGTCCAATCGAATGATCCGTATTGAACCGTGTATACGCCACTGCCGATGATCCCATGAGGTGTTTTCATTTTTTCGAGTTGCTCTGTCATTCTAGGTAGTCTGTCCTTAATCGCTTCAACATCAGTTTTGATTGTTTTTATTTCCCCTCCATACGCGTCTACATTTTTTTTGTTCGCTTCAATATTAGTTTCGAGTTGCTCTGTTATTCTCGGTAGTCCGTCTTTAATCGCTTCAACATCAGTTTTGATTATTTCTATTCTCCGCAAATTCGCGTCTATATTATTCTTGTTCGTTGCAACATTAGTTTTGATTGTTTCTATTTCCCGTGTATTCTCGGTCATACTTTTTTTGTTCGCTGCAACATCAAGTTTGATTGTTCCTATTTCATATGTATGCACGTCTATACCTTTTTTGTTCGCTGCAACATCAGTTTTGATTAATCCTATTCCCCGCCAATACGTGTCTACATTTTTTTGGTTCGCTTCAATATCGGTTTTGATTGTTCCTATTTCCTGTGTATGCGCGTCCACACCCTTTTTGTTCGCTTCAACATCAGTTTTGATTGTTCCTATTTCCTGTGTATGCGCGTCTACACTCTTTTTGTTCGCTTCAATATCAGTTTTGATTATTCCTATTTCTTGTGTATGCGTGTCCATATTATTTATGATCGTTGTAACATCAGTTTTGATTGTTTCTATTTTCCGTCCATGCGAGTCTACATTATTTATGATCGTTGCAACATTAGCGCCAATTATTTCTATTTCCCGTTCATGCGCGTCTACACTCCTTTTGTTCGTTGCAACATCAGTTTTGATTGTTTCTATTTCCTGTCTATACGCAGTGATATCATTTATAGTTGTTGTAATCTCATCCGGTCTGGTATTTTTTTTACCAAAGAATTTATCAAAGTTGTCATCGATCCTGTTAACATTTTTCCGTAACGAGATAAATTGACCCGACAGCGTTGCAAAATCCAAAATAGCACCCATTATTGCTGAAAGATTTGGTTCGGTTACCGCCGGGGTCCCGAAAAAACTAGCGGTAGTGAGTTGTATATCGGTGATAGATTTTTTCACCTCGGTGGCAGATTTTTTCACCTGCGCGTCAAGTTCGGTCACCGATCTATCCAACCTTATAAAACCGTCTTTGACTAATGTTACCGCCGATATATGTTCACCCGGTTTGAGTCGTCCGTCGCCGGTATACAGCGCGATAGTGCCCTCGGCGGCGTCACGCTGTCGTGTTAAAACGTCATTCAGCGACACATTACCGGATTTCAATTTACCCTGGCGGTCTTGAAATACAACTATTTCGCCTGGGTCAACACTGGTTAAATTCAACGTATCAGCGATTTCATCCTCGATTAGTTTTTTTATGTCATCGGTGGCGAGCGTTTCCGTGGATTCTTTCAGCGCCGAAACCGGTCGCCCCCAAATATCAATCATCGTTATTGTAAAAAAAAACGGCGTTTCTAATTAACCCGCCGGGCCTCTACGACCCCACTAGTGTATTCGTTTACAACCACATGAGGTGGTTTCCGCGATGATGAAATCGCCGCGAGTACGTTCAATACCTCACGGCCACATATCGGTGGGTCACTTAATTGCTGCGTTGGCAGCGTGGAATAAAAAACCGGGGCTGAACACGCCCGGATATACCGCATGAACTCGTTCGGCGGGGCTAACCCGTATGAATCAAAATAGACGATCGCACGCGGATCAATCGCGTATGCAACCCAATGAGTTCCCGCTCCGGAGGATTTATCGAGGTTAATTATGCCGGTTTCAATATTCCTTGGTGCCGCCGGTAATTGATCCCTCATAAAAACACCTCTAAAGTTTTTTATCGCTAACGCGTCGGCGGCGTCTATTAAATCAAAATTAGACATTGGAGTCATTGACTCCTGAGTCAATAAACGGTTCCCGGTAGTCTTAGACCCTTTCCCGAATACCATGAATACGGGGTTCCCGGTAGTCTTAGACCCTTTCCGGCCACGGGTCGTTTTTTTTTGTAGCCTTTCCCGGTTGCCTTCTTTAATGCCATTCCCGCCGCGGTACCAACGGCCCCCAACGCAGCCGCCTTAGCCACTGCTGGTGCGGCCGCGGCAATCAACGCTGGAATCGCAGCTAACAGCGGAAATATCCCACCGGTCTTTTCCATGTTTTTAATTGCTGCGACTGAAAAATCTATTTGAACACCCTTTTTATTCTTCATCGCATCATTGAAATGTTTTATTTGACGCGCCGTCAACGATATCTTATGATTACCACCCGCCATCTGCGACGGCTTCAGCGTTATTGTGGTTCCGCATTGTTTAGCCGACTTTGATCGTAATTTCTTGACTTGACCATCAGTCAACTCTACACTGACGACACTATACGACATTTATTGTAAACGCGTTTGTGCTTTCAATTACATGTTTTCCACTGGCGCATCAACGATTCTCATTCGTCCACCAACACCTTCCAACAGCATTGATTTATCGCTGAGAATGACAGCAATAGCTCTATAATCAGCAATAACGCCGCGAGTTACATTAGCTCGGAAGTGTATATCAACGACGGATTGTCTCGTTAAATCAAGATGTTCCAGCGAAAAGTAATAGATCGGATATAGTTCTCTGAAATCATATTGTGATATTTGCAAACCAGTGTCGACGTTTTGATCACGACTCATATACGACAGCAACCGATGGTACACGCGTGCAATATGGTTTTGACCGTAATTAAGCTGTATATCCTCGGATGGTTCCTGCTGACCGTTTATTCTCAGCGAGACGTCAGTAACGCCTAATCGATCAAATATCATATGGCTGGATAATTGATTATCAACTCTCGTCATATCCTGCAACGCGACAAATATATGACGTGGAGCCGAAATGCCTTGTTGTGATGCCAGGTTCCATGTGAATATACCATTGATATTTGATTGCTTAGGATTTTCCTCCCTGCTCCATAAAGGATAGCAATCGTGCCTCTGTGGTAATGGATGGAGTTATTACTGGCATCCACAATAATATTTTAGTTAAAACGACTTTACCAGGGTCATTATTTGGATTTGCAAGATCCGCTGGAATTCTCCAAATTGCATTTCTATCATCACCTTTTCGCACAAGCACCACGGTATGCTTTGCTCCGTAGATAACTTTTCGCACGTTCCTACAAAATCCAAATATATGATGCAGTGGAATCGCGCATGAGAAAGATCTACGCGGTCCTGTTAACATTGATATGCGTGTTGCAGCTCCGAGGTTGAAATTAGGATCGCTGTTTATAATCATATTCTCAACATCAGCGTCATTGTTATTAGCATTATTTCTTGGTCGTCTTACCACAAATTGCGAGTTTCCAGCAGTGTTTTTATTATCCTTTGCAAACATCATAGATGGACCCGCTGATCTTGTATAATCGTCGGAATATCTTGCTAGCCCGATTATTGTTGTAGCAACATCAACATCGCGTTCTATAGACTCGATCTCTCGCCCGTCAATGAGATATTTTGCGCTCTCAAATAGCGCCATTACGCCGTTATTGACTAAGCCAACTTTGGTACCATCTGGATACGGTGCTGGTACAGCAGGAGTATCGGCCTCTGTTACAAGTTCTCCTTCGATTTCAATAAACGCTTCACACGGTAAAAAATATTTACTGGTATCATGGACTTGAAGTTCAATTCGCGATCGTATGTTGGGTTGTACTGCATGATAGGAATAAAATTGATAATTACGGACAGAATCATCCTTGTGCACTGGTGCGTCCATATCAAACGCCGGGTCAGCTGTTCGTTTAAACATTTTATTTAATAATACGCTGCTGCATCTAAATCATCGTCGTGGTTTTAAACCACTTCCCGCTTTTATGTTTGCGATGTCATCTTGATTATTGTTTACCAACGACGCTAGTTTTTCTTCCACGGCGTTATTTATTACTTTACTGACATTTGCAGGCATCACTGTCGTTGATGGCATCACCGGTGGTTTTTGTTTTTTTCTTGAAAATCCCCTAGATTTCACCAACGACATTAGTTTGTCCCGTGCGGCTGAAAGCGCCTTTCCGGCGACATCTCCAATGGCACTAATACCCTTATCACGAATAACATCAATAGCCTTCATTCCTAATTGTTTGGCTAACGGCGCTACTTTTGGAGCCATTCTTGTAAATAACCCCGCAATGGTGCTACCGAGACCATCTCCATAGTACGCGCGGTAAACAGGCAATCGCGAGTTTACCACGTAGACGAGTACTGGTTTATCGTGGTTGTAGTGTATGATCATCCTTATTAAAAACACCAGTTTTCCAATTAATCATCCACGAGTTCGTCTATGAGCGTTCGATATGCATTAATGTCTATGATACCGCCTGCAAATAACCGCTTGCAAATATCAGCAGCCTCATTGATTATTTCCGTAGAGTTATTTCCGGCTCGTTTTCCTCCAATTAATACCTCTAGCCGTGATATATCACTGAGAACACTATTAGGGCAGGTAACACTAGCGTTTTCAACTAGACCACTACCACTTGGATACCCCTCTCCGCTTGTTTTTTTAGAACCAGCTTTTTTTTGACGTTTTTCTTTTTGCTGTTGTAGTATTTCTTGTTGTTGTCGTATATCATAATCATCAATTCCTTTTTTAAATTTTTTATATTCCAATTCTTTTGTATCCAAGCGATCAATCTCTTTATTCGTTTTATACAACCAATTAACCCAGTCATCTCGTTTTATATTACTGTTTTTATACTCGTCTTTTAAAAAGTTTTTTCTTGAATGATAGCTTTGAGCGGCAAAATTACCAAAAACCCTATACTCGTTGGATTTCAGTAATTGAGGTCATTTTATTTGTGCTATAGCCTCTTCAGTGAGTTTATCTATAAAGGGGACTCCTTTTTGAGTGGAAATTTTTTGAAGTTCACCAACATCACCCTGTTCAGAATCATCAATATCAGCTAATCGTTCATACTCTCGTTGGGTTTTTATATCACTGGAAAGTTGTTTTATCCGTTGCTGTGTTTGTTCTGTCTCTGCTGCTATCTTTTCAATTACAGGAAGAAGAGGCGCCTCTTTCCGTTCACCCTCCTTAGGAATATCCCCGTATATTGCTCGTTCTGTTGCAGCTGTAACATCCTTAGTCGCTTTAGTTACCGGGGCAAAGAGTTGTTCGCTTCCAACAGTAAAATCGGTTTGTAGTTGTTGCCGCGTTTGAAGTTGCTCTCGGACCCTGTCTCGTAACGGTATGAACTTTTTAAGCGCCGCTAGCCGCTCTCTGGCTAGCCGAGTAGTAAGTGATTCGCCTACCATTATTGCAATTGCGAAGCAATTTCTAATTTCCCGCCGAGTGTACCATCGGGAGCTCCACGGAGTTTTCGTCTATAATCCTTCTAATGTTTTTGATCTTACTAGAAATCTCCCGGCGTCGTTCATAAACACGTCCGAGTTTTTTTCGTATTATTTCAACGGCAGTGAATAGTCCAATGAATGCATTTGCGTCATTGTGGTACAGGTTCTCATTAATCGTATGTTGTAATCGTTTTATAAAAATATACTCGCGGGCCAGGGTAAAACGCCCCCGTTTCGACTGTTCGTTAATAATCTCATAATCGGATAATATTTTTTCACTGTCGAGACCATCAGATAATTCAATTCCTTGATTTTTTAATTTTGAAATCTCAGTTAATATATTATTGATGTCTTGGGAATCCATATTCTTATAAACATCTTATTTCTAATATCAAAAATTTTAATAAAATTTAAGTTTAAAGTTTAATAAAATTATTGGGGTCATTTTTGACCCCGTTTTTTGTATGGACAGTACAATGCCGTAGATCTCCACTCGAGTGTTGTGGCAGATTGCAGGCATACATGGACAGTACAATGCCGTAGATCTCCACTCGAGTGTTGTGGCAGATTGCAGGCATATACATATACTTAATTAAGGATGAATATGTTTACAATGAAATGATTGATGGATGATGGGACGACACAAGACAGCACAAACATAAAACGGCGGGGCGGAACTCTACGGCCAATTCAACCAATCAAAAGCAACCCAATTAAATTAACCCGGTTGCATGATTGTGAACAAAAGACAACCACACTCCCGGGTCAAGAGCGTGGGTTGGTTTTGATTAGTTGAATTGGCTTTCGAAAGCCCCAGGCTTATAACGAGTCAACTTATATATAAAGTGACTAATACAGCGGCGTCAGTCACAAGGTGTGTGTTAATTTGAATTCCCTTGAATCGTTGAATCCTTAAATACTTATTAATGGTGTTTCACGGCATTTAAATGAAACCAAATACTCAAATAAAACATTAAAAAAAAGAATACAGCTGTTAGATAACAGCGTGTATTTCATTAGTTTTCATCGTAAAATGATTAATTAATCGCAACATTAATTGGACTTCAAGGGACGTAACTCTTGTCATGCGACGCTATCACAAAACGAGTTATCTCCCTTTGATGTTATATATGAAAATCGAATTCTGTGACTCGTCTTTTTTGAGATCGCTGTTTGATATACTCGTTCTGCTACTCTTCGTATTGAGGCGATACAAATGTCAAAATATTTTCCTGCCTCATTCATCGACTGAAATATTTTTTCCTCGTGAGTTGTTGTATCAAATGACTTTACGGGTTTTGCTTTCTTTGAGTATTTACCAGTTTCCCCTTTTTTGGTATTTTGACTTTGCGAGATAGCTTGCAAGTTTGTAAGAGAATTATCAGTCTTATTATTATTAATATGATCAATAACAAACCCATTCTCGATTAATCCGTTAAATGCTTCAAATACCGCCCTATGAACAAAATACTTCTTTTTTCCGGCACCAAACATCAAATATCCCTGATTATTTTTCCATCCAACCGGCTTCTTCAGTCTACAATTTCTAACAACGCCGTCGCGAGATGCCTCGTAATTAACAAACACAGGGTGAGGTCTGAACTCTTGGTCCATTTGTATAATAATACTACTTGTCTAATTCATTATTTGGTTTAATTATAAACCTTTCAATGTAGTCTTGAGGAGTTTTGATGATTTTGTCGGCGGTGGGGTCGATGACGGCGTTTTTTATTCGTTTATCGTAATAGCGTTTTAGTTCCCTGTATCGCTTTCCGCCACAATTGATACACAACTGCGATTTTCCTCTTACACCGACGTGACAAACCAAGCACGGGAGGGGGCCAAGAGAACCATTACGAACGCTTTGTAAATGATACCCGCAGAATTCACCTCTGCATGATTTATTGCACGGGGTTGTCGACCCAATCATCAACCATTTGCATTTATTCATTATACTATATTCTTTTATTTAAATACTTGTTTTAATTATATGGATGAGTTTGAGAGATTAGCAGTAATTAAGCCCTGGAAAAATATTAAGTTCAATCTCGATAGAGTCCTCAAGGACACACCAAAAGCGTTAATAAACGATAAAACCCTGTTGAGTAAAATACGCGATTGTATCAATGAATTCAAGCGTGATGGTGCATCTCATAGTTGGTCAACATTTCGAATTGATGGTGTTGTTGATGCTACCATGAACGACAACCGCGCAGCAACGATAATATCACAACTTGACGGTAAAAGGTATTTCTTCAGAGTAAAATTCATTGTCCGGGTGGAATCAGGCGATTGGATCATGCGTGATAAATTTGAACCAGTTCTCAGCGACAAGAAAACAGTCACTGTCAGCCGCGACTCCAAGCCGGGGTTGTTAACCGGAATTGACAGACCATACTATGAACGAGCATATCCTGAAACAGCAGTTGTTTATGGAATATACCCGTTAAATAAGAAACCTGATATCGGAAAACTGAAACCGATGAAACAGTCAACTGGGATAAATTGTGTAGCAGAACGAATAATAGAGCATTTTACAAATGCATGTCGAGGAAACAAATTGACTGATTTACGACGTAGCAAAATCAACCAGTGGGAACTAACCGTAAAAGAGCGTGGAGCAACCATCAGCGACATAGCGAGATTAGAAACGTCGTTGAGATTTCCAATAACCGTTACAACAATAACCGGTGAAGTATTATACGAATCAAAGTACAAATCAAATGGGGCCCCAATCAAAATTATTGATCATAACGAACACGCATGGACGCCCGCGATCACAGTGTTTCCACGGGATAGAACAGTAAGGTATATACCCGAAGAATTCCTGGGAGAACAATTCTCCAAGGACGGTTTTCTCGCGGAGAGGAAACTATTTGATGCTATTGCCTACTTGTGTAAAAACGACCCTGTATCAGTGTGGTTACTTCGCAGCGCTGATACCTTTGATCAGTTTGTAAGACCAAACGGCGAATTATGTCGCACTGAAGCATTTCACAACAGGATGAAAAAAACCGCCATGGAATTTGAAGAGCATGATGAACAACTGCTAACAAATTGTTTTACAATTCCATCGGTTGTTGCTCGTGTTGCAGCAAGGAAAAATGCGTGGAGACCAACGCGCAGGGAATTTCTACCGGATGTACAATCCAGTTGTTTGGAATACTATCACGGTGGACTATGGAACACTGAATACAACCGCGACGCTATGATCTCGGTTGATATGGTTGCCTGTTATCCAGCGAGTTTTCTCGGGTATGGATCCGCCGCTGAGTACTTTAGACGATTTGGACACCCCAGTCATGAAATGACTCGTGTTGCTATTAATGGACCACTGCCTGATTTTGATTTAACCGGATTCGCTCGCATAGTATCATTTGAATTCGCGGCAGGACTCCATCGCTGTTGCTATATTTGGATCGGTAGACACATGGCTGAAAAGAAGTGGCTGCCAATAGCGCTGCTACGATATATGATTGATTGTAGCATGCTAGTTTTGTTGATTGTCAGTGACGCGATTATATCATACCGGGCACAGACTGAAGTCTGGTTACCAGAACCGGAGCGTCTAGATAGCATAATTGACGAGTCCAGAAAAAACATTGATGCCGACGAGGAATATATCATCGAATGGTCCAGGAGGATATTTAACCAACGAAACCGCGAGGCAAAAGATCTCGGTAGAAGAATAATTGGTAAGTTCACACAAGGTGGAAAAAACCACGACTACAAACGATATTGCTCACGGCTGATTATAGATGACGCAGAATATGATTTCGTAATCAAGGACGCAGTGGCAAAAAATAGATACGTGAACTGCAAAACAGCTTTCTTGTCCAATGGAACGAGGTTGGGTACAGTTGTTACCTACAGCGATGGAGACAGCCCGGCGTATCCACATTTGAGGGCGTCTATGCTGGGTTATGCCGCTATCAATTTATTCTCGATGATAAATAGATTCCCCGATACCGCGGTTAGAGTAGCCGTTGATTCATTTTATGTTGACGTAGCGTATAAGGGAAACGTAGCCGAGTTTACTAGTCCGGACGAGAGTTGGGGTACATGGAGAATTAAAAATGAAATACGACGCGATTATTCCCCGTCAGCAGATGTCACCGTTGAGAACAACTACTTACGCGGTGATAAATTGTCAGAATGGTCTAATGCACCATCGTGTTCTGATCCAATTTGTAGACACAAGACGGTTTATTTAAGCGGCTGTGGCGGGTCAGGAAAGACGACTCGGGCAATTGAATTATTTCGAACGCGGGCAAGTATAATCGTGCTTACACCGACCCATAGACTAGCGCGAGAGATAAAACAACGAAATGTTGACGCCGTTACTTATCACAGCTTTTTTCGATACAGCGGCGGTGAGTGGACTCCTGATCGAATGGGTGAAAAATGTATTCCCGACATTATCATCTGGGATGAGATATGTACTGTTTCGTTAGATACTTTACAAATGTTTCTTGAGTGGTTGCTGCGCGCGAATACAGCGGTAATCATGTGTGGAGATCATGGCCAACCACCACCATTTGTCGGCGAGGGTCCACATGATTGGTTAAGGGGTTTTGTGGACTATTATGAAGAAACCGATACTGATTACCGAGCACTTGATGAACAACTGCGCGAGGTTAAAAAACTAATCAGATTACAGCCGGATAGAGTTCAGTGTGAAATAATCCGCGAGGTAATTCCGGAAACGCCGTTGAATGAATTCTGGGAAACATGGAGACCAAACGATTTAATTGTAGCAAGTAGAAAGATAGTCAGAGACACACTTCAGCGGAGGTTGTTTACGTTGCATAAGGAAAAGTTTCCAACGCGCCCAGTGCCGTTATGTTATAGACCCGCGGATACACGGCGGCAGAACATTGAAGTTGAAATTCCAGGCCGGACAGAAAAACAAATTCTCGTGCTGAATGATATCGTGCTCGTTGATATCGGTGTCGTCGAGGACGCGCTACGTGCTGATAAATCCCCGTGGACGCTAGGATACGCAACAACAATACATTCCTCGCAGGGACTAACCATCACGGACACAATTGTTTGGATAGTTGATAATCGCATCAAATGGTCGAATCTAGTCTATCTTGCAGTGTCCAGAGTACGAAGGATAAATCAGCTTCGAAGAATTGTTATTGACGGAGCCGGTGACGGAGTCACTGACGAAGCCGGCGACAAAGTCACCATCGATGCAAGCGTCATTGATAGAAAACTCTCGGGTTACCGCCAACAGGATAAAAAAAACAGCGGCGTTTTGATATTGATGCCGAATTAATAATCTCGCTACGACAACAACAGAATAATCACTGCGCGAGTTGCAATTGTATAATGAGTTGGCGTTATTCGGATAAAGACACTCGCCAATTTACCGTGGATAGGATCGATAACAGTCTCGGTCATGTCAAAAACAATGTGAGGTTGACCTGTCTTGAGTGCAATAGACGCAACGGCGCTAGTTAAGACCACGTGGTGGCAATTGAGTATCGTCAGGTATCACTTGTAGTTGCTCGCGTGTAAATCCACGCTGAGGAGCAGTTGAATCCAGTCTATAGATCGGTGGTCTACCAGTTGATCGTGTTATCGTTGATATGTTATGTGTGGTAACACTCCAGATAGGATCAGTAGCTCTTTTTTTACCGCCTTCAAGCTCTCCTGGTTCATACAGATATCTAACAGTGACATCGCCGAGAATCGGCTTGGAAACGCTATCTATTTTTGATCTTCCGGGTATATACTTTTCTTTAATCGCGTCGCTGGACTTCATGTTGATTGCTCGGGTAATCTCATTATTTAACGCGGCAATTACACCTGGCAACCTTTTAACCCATTCACGAGATCGTTTTTCTTGGATGAATTCCTTCGCGTATTGATATCCAAATAACCGTTCAGCAAGAGTCCGATTGAATCGTTCAACAATTGCCTGATCACGATGTAGCGCAGTATGACCTCGTCGTATCGCGACGCTATGATGTTTCAGCGTTGATAAAACAGCGCCGCGAAATTCACTACCGGGATCAACTTGTAATAGATTTGGCCAGCGCAGAGGGCCTCTTCGATAAATTCTTTCAAACGCAGCGGCTACTTCAGTTGCCGACTTTGTTTTTAACGGCTCCGCTTGTTTGTATCGACTCGCAACATCAACTACGGTTAGCGCGTATTTGTAACCGTTGTCATGCGGCAGAAATAGTATATCAGCCTGATGAACTTCATTAGGTACGCTGACATCAAAGCGCGAGAAGTTGATTTGTTTAGGCGGTGGTAGATAGATTTGCCATATAGCCTGTTTGGATAACCAATTAGCCGCAGTGGTCTTTGTTACCTTTGCAGCGCTTGCAAGCTTACCAATTGCGGCCTTCCCCTTCCAGTATCCTCTCGGAGAATAATAGATGGAATCCATGTTGTTATTATAAACGCTATCGTTTTCAATTACCAGCGCGAGAAGCTCCGCTTCCAATCATTAATTTACCTTTCATAGCCGATTTTACCAACCATGAGGCCAATTTTTCTTTGAAGGATTTATCAGGAATAGCATTTAGCGCGTGAATTAATTTTACATCCGCGATATGACGCTGTTGCAGATCGCTACTTTTGTAGTAAGCAACATCATGAGCATGACACGCCTTATCGATAGCGTTTATTGGATACTCACCGGGTTTGGGCTGATTTTGATCATCGAGTCTGATATCTAATCGCGTTCCGGGGCCACAGTAGTTATATCCTGGGAGGTGCTTTTCTCCTGGATACTTTGCCCACGGTGTTCCGGGGAGTTTTGCCAATTTGGCTGCGATGTCACCTCCTCGCTTTTTTTTAAAACATCTCCGGGTCTAATAGAAATAAATCTAAATTTCTTTGTACCGCATTGTACACACTTACCAGTAAGCGCCGATCTGTTATTTCTTGTTGTAGCGGTTGTCATATCATTTGTGCCAGTACGCACTCTACACTTCACACAATATAGATCCATAATTTATGTATAGAGATATGAATATAATTGATTTTTCGGCGACTAAAACAAGAGAACCAGTTAAGCATGTTGCAGCGTTACCAAACTCGATCCGGATGATTATCATCGGACCATCTGGATCCGGCAAGACGCAATTGTTACTCAATTTAATAATGAGATGGATGAAGTGGGATAAGTTGTATTTAATCGCCCCTAGCGTAGATGATCAACGATGCTACGAGGTGTTGAAAGATTTCAACGAGAATGCATCAGCGATCGCTAAAAAAAATGTTATTGAGTTTATTACGGATATCAATGATGCACCGGGTATTGATGATATTGATGGCGACGTTAACAATCTAGTCGTGTACGATGATGTTATGTTAGACAATCAAAAAAACCCAGCTAGGATATTTTCCAGAGGCAGGCATAAAAACACTGACGTGATATATGTCACTCAACGATACACTCAGATTCCAAAAGTAATTAGAGACAACTGTAATATTCTTGCTGTGTTCAACGGCGTTGATACACACACGCTACGAAATATTTGGCAGACATGGTGCGGCGGTGACATGGACTTTAATGTTTTTTAGTCATGCTCAGTCGACCCCACATGGATTCGTAACGATAAATTTACATGATCCTCGGACACGATATCGTATCGGACTTGACCAAATATTCGGTTAGTTGTAAATAATTTTCATTGTAAATAACTACTTAGCAGCAGAGGGGGCGATGACATCGACGCGGTCGTCGATGTGCTTACCGGACGCTGACGACGCTGGGATCGGCGCGCAGAAGGTATTAATTAAACCAAATGACGTTCCGGACAATTGTCGATTTGGCCCCTCGACGATGACAACGACGACGACGTCGTTTTTTTTTTTACCAGGCGCTGACGACACTAGATCGTTGAGTGCAGAAAGTACTAATTAAGCCAAATGACGATTGGACAAAATGTCGGATTCGCCCCCTCTGCTGCTACATTAAATGTTCAATTTTATTATATTTTAGTATCTGTATGAACTGTATGCGTCACTGCAGCCCATAAGTCTATAGATCAATAAGGAACAAAATAAACTATTTTCAGTTCAAAAACACTGTACTATCTTATGATGAACCTTACCTTGAAGGTGACATACTTGTTGTCGATCATAAGTCACGGTTAGCTAGGCGAAGCGTTTCTTAGAATGAGCTCGTCTGATGTTCTAGGCTATTCCATGTTCGCACTGTAGATGGTGTTCCACTCGGCGATATGAAATACAGTGGGGTAAGTTCTTGCCTTTGTAGCAAAAAATCCTTTCTGCATCGAAAGATTGGTTAAATGATGAATACAATTTATGTTCCACGAATAAATCACGTAAAGCCACAATCAGCTCAGATCTATATTCGTGCAAAGTTTCGATCAAATGTATTTACGAAGAAACATTATTTGTGAGAACTAAACAATTTAGTAATTTTTGATTACGTAATTGCATACATTGGATCGATTATATATAACTTTAACAGCGAACATATCCCGTGGGGATTCAAACAAGAACATAGTCCTTTCCTAAATCTTAGCAGTCTACAAGTTTATTAATTAGAACATAATGGAGGCAACTTGCTTGATTGATACCCGTTATCGTTACCTTTTGGCGATTCATTCAGCACAAAAAATGACTTTAAATCAAAATTTGATGAACCACTTACTTTTTCCAATACAGATCAATTAAGCTTAGAAGCTAAATGGATCTCAAAGAATTTTATGAAATATTGTCAATTATCCCATTTGCCTGCCTAGTCAGATGTATATGAATAATGCAGTATTGGTACGGAAATAGTGCTCACGACCTACATTTCATGGTTTAGAAATGTAGTCTTGAGTGTTTTAAAGAAGAGTTTATGTTTGTGTTACCATACACAAATGCTTAGGTGAACAGGAATCATGTATAGTTTGACTGTATTCATTTGTCGATGATACCCTCTGTAGATCCTATTGGCCACACTGGCTACACTGAGAACCACCTATCAAATATGTGTTGTATTGGTTGTGTTCACATGCAAATGCGACATAGGCGAGTTCCTAAACCCGTATCAATTGCACGCATGTACCAACTGTTAACTCGTCAATATATTTTCCGTAACCACATCATAATCAGCAATCTGCTCCTTCGGCCGTCAGATGTAGATATCTGGAGCTCTGCCAGTAAGTTTTACTTTGTAATAATAGTCAACTTTTATCTTGGTCACTTCAAGTTTTCGGCACTTTCCAAAAAGTGAAGAAGTGATTTAATGTTTGAAAAGGGGTGTGCTAATAAAATATCTTTTCTAATATCAATATCTGAACCTTTAATTAAAATGAAGGACATGCTTCTCCTAGCAGTTCTAATTGGTTTTCACAATATTGCATTTTCATCCTTCTCTTTTTCAAATTACCTAGATTTTTCATATAAGAAGTAAAAACACATTCTTGTCTACTACAATACCTATTATGAAGTATTTGATTCCTTTCTGCTCTTGAAATCTATCAGAAATTACTGGGAACAAGATTCAAATAACTCAGTCTCTATGTAAACGTACACAGCCCTATAATGCGTATTTCACATTTGAATCAAATGTATGTATATGTTGGCAATAGCCAGCTTCATAACATTTCAAAGCGCGTAAATAAATAAAGCATTATAGAACTGGTCCGAAAATTCTAAGGCGATCCGAACCAAGATCGCTGGAAAATGTTAATGTTATTAAGACTTCATGTTCTGTTTTGTGTATGTTCGTAACCCTTTGTAGATACTGTTATGTACCTTGATCTCCGTCTTAGGAATCCTGAATGACTGTGTACGAGAGAAGATCAGTAATTTCTACGTCGAGATGCGGGTGTGGCTGCTCTGCACGAATACTTATATCATCAACTGTAGGACATCATTATTTGGTGACATGTACATGATATAGATGGTATAGGAGGAAATGATGTTCACCGACAAGGCGATTGTAGTCATTTCTCCCGCAGTCCTGGGTTTGAAGCTTCGTCAAGGACAAATTAAAAATTCTCTATCATATATGGCTGTGATATTATATATATATATATATATATATATATATATATATATATATATATATATATATATATATATATATATATATATGTGTGTGTGTGTGTGTGTGTGTGTGTGTGTGTTTGAATATGTGTACCTTAGAAGTGCTTAGGTAGTTTTTATGTATATCAGGTATCCCCAAAACTGATTATTAAGATGCGATACATTCTTTCATCATTTCAAAGAGAGATATCCAGCGACCGGAAATTAAAGCATGCAATCGAAATGGGATAATGTAAAATGTATGCTTTTCATCTTGATACGAAATGTTTTTATATCTGTATGATAAACATACTCCTGTTTTTCATCAATCAAAAATATTTGTGTGCATACCAGTTTCCAAGTTTGAAGTTTACCAAACCTGCTTGTCGAAACTATCATGGATTGCACGGCTACATCTTTAGATCCGAGAGAGTCAGGGAGGGACATAACGAGAGAGAGAGAGAGAGAGAGAGAGAGAGAGAGAGAGAGAGAGAGAGAGAGAGAGAGAGAAAAAATGGGGGGGGGGAGATATAGTGATACGCCGGTTTATATCCAAAGTCCTCTTCCAAACCAGAAATCGGACGGATACATTGCAAAGTTTGGATTCTTATGGGATTCGCTCCCTTTGGGCTAGATATACAGTTAAGACATTACACAGCCCAGCTTTCATTTATTGTATGTTTATACCAGCCCCTAAGTGATATCATTTGCATGACGTACAAGAATACACAAAATGATGATACTCCAATCACATGCACAAATCCAATTATAACCATACTCCATTTTCGATATTTGTAATTAGATTATGATGTTCCATACCCTGGTGCAGATTTACTTGATAGAGACGTTTATGCAATGCGTTTTCAACTTTCCGGAAATCCATAAAATATGATCGTGTTTTAATCTGCTTTTAAATGTATAAAATCAGCTTTTATTTGCACAATTATTTAAAATGAACATTTCGTGTGTCACATAGACTTTAAATAATAATGCAGTTCAAAATATTCACCGATTGAAGAAGCAATCACTGAAGTCGATAATTCTATGTAATTCTTACCCATGTTCCAGTAGTTGCACTTGTTACCCAACTTAGTATAAGTTATCAACGTATGTGCTTTATAACAATAAATACGGAGTCATTCGAGGGAGTACACGTATAAATCTTAATTTACATTGCAAACTGATATGCTATTCCAGTTGAATTTCATGTATTCGTTATACTTATTGTATACAAGTGTTATATAAAAGTAATCGTTCGTTTATAATATGCTTGACTTCTAACGGCATATATGTAAATATCTGAATAAACATATGTTTGATATGCCAGTTAGGAGAAGACAATTGTAAACAAACAACAACAATCAGATATCACAGAAATGGAGAGAATTTTTCATTGCATTATTATATTTACAGGGAAACATATAGCAAAAGCAATAAGCTGTCATTTTTTTTTATTTGCATCCTCGATAAGTCGAGGATATGTTTAGGTAACGATGGGTACTCACGAAATCATAGTACAGTGGGATAAAACGGCAATGGAATAAAACTAAACACCAAATAAAATTAAACTCAAAATCTTTACCCATTCAGATCACTCATGAGCCTTGATGTACCACCTGAACGCACTCATATGTGCTCGCAATTAGTCACTGTCGTAACTCTATCAAGGCGAGACCGACAAATGAAACGTGCATATTACTAGAATTACATTTAAATACATCATTTTTTAAAAATTCTATACAAAACCGACACCAGGTACTGAAACAGAAATACATTTAAACCGAAGTTCTGTAAGATCATTTGTTCAGTAGTCCATTTCAAACCACTTGTCCATCCGTTTCGGCAAGAACGGCATTGCAGTATATTACAACGTATATACAAATGGATATAAAATAAAATCAGGTGCAGCGTTTGACCGACTTGTGGCGAAGAACATATATATATATATATATATATATATATATATATATATATATATATATATATATATATATATATAGGATAGATTAATGTTAACTCATTCAGTACAGAGTTTCGAACCAGAGTCCGCAGGTAAACGTCAAATTTTGATTTCCCTATGCCATCTCGACCATTCACACATAACGAAAGATGATGCAACAAAGTCAATGGCATTGGCATTCGTGCTTAACAGACATACTCACATGTTACCCTAGTTAGTAATTCATTCTCATCCAAGTACAAAGTGAACGTGCATTCCTAAGACATATGAATAAGTACATATAATTAATTATGGAGAATTAAAACATAAAACAAACTGCTTGGATAGTGCAATCGCTGGATATTTGATAATATTAATATAATTATTATAAATACAAACAGATAAGATTGTCAAAGAGGGTTACATATTTGTAATCGTCTTCCTCGGAGATTCAAGCTTGGATCCCAGAGTAAAATGCATCGATCTCCTTACCTGTACGCACCAACATCTGTACAATCTCGACCATATACACATTGCCATTAAGTGATGCAACAAAAACGTTTATGTAGTCATTCGTGCCTAACAGACACACCGGCATGAAGTCATATTCATTGTTATCGTGTAAGGAGAACAAATATTATAATGGAGGTTAGAATGTAGATGCTTCAGAATTGTTAATATTGACACAGTTGGTTATAAATTATATAAAATAAGTAAGTGAAAATACAAATATGCGCCATACAGATTTTCTAAATTTGGCTGCGGTGCAGTTTCACGTTGTAGAAACACATCATGACTCTACTACATATATTATGTATTTGTTAAAAGAAAGAAAACAAAATCACCATTGAGTATCAACACAATTGGACTCGTAAGTATGTATCAGCAAACAGTATGTTTATTCCTGTGATTTGCTAATGATGTCCCCACATCGGTTGTTTTACTGATGTTTTGTTGCATCGAAGCATATGTCTGTCGCTATGGTTCCACATTTGCACTATGGTAAATTCACTAAATGTTTTTCAGATCGGAGAAAGCAATTTGTTATTGGCATATATCTGTTTTGTTTTCTCTTCCACTGCTTGATACTGGCATTGTATCATGAGAAGATGTTATATTTTCCTCAAAAGTATGTATATATCTAAAATCAGGCATTTAAAGAATTGTCATCACTAAACAGTTAATAATATATGTTCAACTGTTCAACTGTCAATTTTATTCTCATTAGGTATGTGTCATAAATTTAAGCGATTTGATTAACCGCCTTAGCGAGGAACTGATTTTAAAAGTGGCGAGAACCATCATGCAAGAAAAGCAATAAGAAATATGCATACAAATATAAACAGTACTAGACATATAATGACATATAGAGGAGACATATAACACAAATGCAGTGTAATCAGTTCAAACGGTTTAGAGATGACTTAGCACAGCATGTTAGGAAACTTCTTGAACATCAATATAGTGCACACATCAGTTAATTGATGTATTAGGTAATAGATGTTTCAATTAGTTAGTTGTCGAAACTACTATTCATCTATCCTTGCATTATGCCTTACTTATCATTAGGATATTAAACTTCTATTCATTTGTACAAAAATCAACGTCATTAACTGCTCTTAAAACGAGCCGAATCTGTTGTATTGTGTTGCATAAATTGACGCTTCTGGTATATATGTCCCCTGACAATCTCTGGGGCCGTTCCCTATATGGTGACATTTAGGGCACATTCTGTCCTTTTCGCATCCCTTATACCAGGATTTGAGCTTAAATCCTAGTACATAAAAGAAAACTGGTACCTCCTTGGCATCTTCTCTGTTCACATAAATTAGTCTATTCACAGATGTTATGGGGGCAAAGCCCCACACAGTTGCCATCTTGTGTGTGATAACATTTGCCCCAAACTTTTTTCTAAATCTTTTCAACTAGTTTGCTGTTTTCTGTTTCCATATTGGGAGTCCCATTATGTGAATTTCGGTTGTCCTGGGCTCAATTTCTCTGATAAAGGGAGGAGTTTGTGTAACCTGGACCTGCATCCCGGTGATCTGTATGGTGTCTGTCTCAATTCTAGGGGTGTTCTGTTTTGGGTAGAGTACCAACTTGTTGATTCCTCCATTTTGCAGGGCGTCAGTTTTCCCTATTTCTATACCTAGGGTATTTAACGCCATCAACACTTCCCCTTGCCTCGGCATGGAATGAGTGTCGCCAAAATCTAGCGCTTGACATCACTCTGGGTGGCAAACAATGAGTCTACTCTCCTCAACTATTGTCTCAAAGTATTGTTTCAGTCTCTATCCCCGTGGCACTGATCTTGGTGGCATTGTTTCAGATTCCATTCTCCACAGGTAGGTGATTGAGTCTTATTCAGAGATTACAGGTTGCACACTACTATATCTATGTTTATGTTACTGAAACCTTGGGTTTTGGGAAATTTAGGCGGTCAATGTTCCTAATCTTTCGACAAAAGATATATTTTAAAGCTTCCTTAAGAAATATTTACTGTTTCTTAAGTGTAAATTAGGTTTTTTAAGCAAAATGTCTAAACGACAGTGTTTAAACGGCGATGAGTATATCTCAGTATTGTCGACTGCTTGCTAATCCCAGCCGGGATTAGTACATGCAGACGGCAAAATCAAGAAAAACATATGATAAAAAACAGTGTAAAAAATACAAAGCTATTTGTAATTTAAAACGTCTCACCAAAATCCTTACTATTCCACTTCTTGTTTTGTTCATGCCATGGCAAGATTTTGAGTAAAATCAAGAATTTAAAAATCTCACTACTTTGCTTCTCTGTAATGAGTGTGCTTCTCAGTAATTGGTGTCAGAATGGCAGGTTTATATTCAAAATATATTGTCTCTCTGTCCTATATCAACACAAAAATCGTGATTAACGTATTAAAGGTTACGTACCTACGACATAATATGACATCTTAAATAGTCAAGTAAATCAACATTTGAAAGATTGTGCAATTTCCAAGCCCTAAAGAATTATAAATAAAATACATAGGCACATTTACTGTCAACATGTTCCTCGTTATGCTTAATGTATTTACGTATGTGTGTGTGGCATGTTGTCGTTTCCTCGGCCAGATACTAATGCGCTTTCTCATATTCGCACATCTACCTATATTTGCTTATTTCCCTTTGATGTCTAAGGAATTGAAAATATCAACTTTTTAAGTAATGAAACTGAAAAGATTGTTTATGTTTCTTTATTATCGTTGAAAATTGTAAAGCGGTTGCCATAATCAATAACAGTTAAAGATGATCCTTTTTGAACGGGATTTAAAGAAGACATTACACCAAGGTAATATGAGCATTGTATTTTCAGTCACTATAGTGTACGTGTATATCGACTTCATAAGAAAATCGTCCATCGGCAGATGAGTTTTATAAGATGTGCGACTGTACAATTAACTGTTTAATAACATGAATACTACATTGTTGTCTTAATCTTTGCATTATATGCATTCTCCTATAATATTAACATTATCCCAATGTATGAAATATGCATTCATAAAATGAACCCTTTTATTGATCCTTTTAAAGTAGCATCTCACGCTCTGGTATAATTTCGTTGAAACAATGGTCATAAAGTTATTATCCAGGTAAATGTAATTATTATGCATCTATTTTCTGATTAAAAGTGTAAACAAATATTGTTTGCATGTAGCAATCAGCAACCTTTAATATCTAGAGAGAGAGAGAGAAAGAGAGAGAAAGATAGATTCTTACACAAATATATAGATACGTAGCATCATACGATGCGTTGAGCATTTTCAGCAAAAGCACATAATACTTTCTTTGATTTCATACTCTGTTGATTTAATTATCATTACTGACTGCAAAATATAACAGTATATTATCATTTGTAACATTAGAGATATGAGACATCCGTAATTCTCAAAACGGTGCAGTATTTAAAAGGAACGTTTGCTTATCAGTAAAATGCCATTTATAGACGATAGTAAGTTTGAGTTGCTATGTTAATAGCCCGTAGTACTGTATAAAGTCATCGTGGCGGTTTCAAAATTACAGACACGTCATAATATATCGCATCTAATGAACACATAGGTGCCTTTATGATTTAAAACATCTCTTTCTATAAAGCACGTTCAGTGTAAAATTATCAACACCGAGTGCTTGGAGTGGACCAGGTCGTCTGTGTATCTTTTTAGACGAAGAATAACGCCTTGTAAAATAACGATTTGCCAATACAGACGTTAATGATTGCCTGATTTTGACATTAACTGTTGGATACATTACAGAGTAGATGAGGGTTTAAACTACGATCCTCTAAAGTGTTTTCTCTGTCCAGATACAGGAAAATGCAAACCTGATAGTAAGAATGACATTAGAACATGTTATTACAAATTATTGTACGTATTTACAGCTCGATGAAAATTGTAATAGGCGTGTGAGGGTTGCCTTTGTGACATGGATATTTGCAATATGACAAGACATTGCATCACTAGTAATTTCGTTACGTCCTGGATTATTCGCCTTGAGTTGGCAATTTTGCATTTTTTAAGTTTTCATTCACTATTTATAACGAATTTACAAACATCGTGTTTTCGTTGACACAATATTTGTTTCTGTCATATTAATAGATATATGGAATCAAACATATACATATGCAATCAAACATATTACACTGGTCAACAGTGAAATCATTACTGACTTGAAAAGGCCCTAATCTGTAGTATTTTGGTGTGCCGAACACGAATATAACCGTGAAAAATTTGTATTGGCTCTCGTTTTGAAGATATTCATATACCTCATTTTCTATGTTTCACTGTGTAAATTTCTCCAGTAGGACTGCAGCAACATCCGGAATAATGATGTAACATTGCATAATACCATCATGCTCACATCATCCACAGTTGATTGCATCATTTTCTGATGCAATGCAATACTAATGCCATGCGGCTGCTGAAGTAAGTTGACGTCAACAGTGTCCTATACATGTGTAGGCCTATTATACTAATGCCAGGCGGCTGCTGAAGCTGACGTAAGCAGTGTACTATATAAAGCCCAATCAGATAGGTTCAGCATTTAAAATATTTTAGACGTTGTGCGAGACAGTTCAAGCTACTGTTACATAAAACTTATTATTTTATCCATTTACGTACAATAAAGAACAGTAATGCCTCGAAAGTGTGTTAATACCGCGGACAATTTTTGCTATATTTGTGGGGAAGTGACATTTGCCAACCAGAAGAAAAGTATCAATTCTCAAGTGAAGAAGGCATATCATCTTTACTTCGGATGCAAGGTTGGTGACCAAGACAAGCCTTGGGCTCCGCATATATGCTGTGCTACATGTACAACACAGCTTTCACAGTGGTTGAATTGCAAAAGGTCATCAATGCCGTTTGCAGTCCCAATGGTGTGGAGAGAGCCAAGCAACCACCTAAATGACTGTTACTTCTGCTTGGTTCCTCCTCTTTCCGGCGGAATAACGAAGCGAAAGAAGTCGAGAATAGTCTACCCAAACATTCCGTCTGCATTGAGACCAGTTCCACATGGTGAGGGACTTCCTATTCCAGAACCTCCAGCAGAATATTCTCTTGATTCATCTGACGAAGACAAAGGTGAGTCGACCTGTTCTTCTCCTGGTCCATCAGCATGCAGTGATCCAGATTTTCACTGTGGTGCATCATCAACCCCACACAGAATAACACAGGAAGAACTAAATGACCTGATTCGTGATTTGGACTTATCAAAGAACAAGGCAGAATTGCTAGGATCAAGACTCCAACAATGGAATCTTCTAGAAGAAGATGTCACAATTACTGCATATCGAAAGCGCCACCAGCAATTGGAGCCTTTCTTCAGAAAGGAAAGTAATCTGATATTCTGTTCCGATATTGAGGGCCTCATGAATGCTTTAAAAATCACTCATGACCCACAAGAATGGAGACTATTTGTGGACTCTTCGAAACTGAGTCTCAAGGCTGTGCTTTTGCACAATGGAAACATTCTTCCATCTATTCCAGTAGCGTATGCTGTCCACATGAAAGAGACATACGATAACTTAAGGCAGCTACTGAATTCCATTGAGTATAACAAGTACAGCTGGCACCTCTGTGGTGATTTGAAGGTAGTTGCCCTTTTAATGGGACTGCAGCAAGGATATACAAAATACATGTGTTTCTTATGCGAGTGGGATAGCCGAGCAAGGGAAATGCACTACATGAGGAAGGAATGGACTCACAGGCAGAATGTAGCCATTGGAGAGAAGAATATCCAACACCCAGCTCTGGTTGAGGCTCAGAAAATCTTGCTACCACCCCTTCACATCAAACTAGGTTTGATGAAGAACTTCGTGAAAGCCATTGACCGGACTTTGCCAGCATTCTGATACCTGCATGAAAAATTCCCTCGACTCAGCGAAGCAAAGATTAAAGAGGGAGTTTTTGTGGGTCCTCAGATTCGAGAGCTTTTCAAAGATGACCGGTTCAACAACTTGCTGGAAGGTGACGCGAAACAAGCATGGAATGCTTTTCGCCTAGTTTCTACAAACTTCCTCGGAAATGTTAGGGCAGAAAACTATAAGGAACTAGTAGAAGACATGTTGATGAAGTATAAGAAACTTGGCTGCAATATGTCTCTAAAGATTCACTTCCTTCATTCCCATTTGGATTTCTTTCCTAGCAACTGTGGTATTGTTAGTGATGAACACGGCGAACGTTTTCATCAAGATATCGCAACAATGGAACAAAGATACCAGCGAAAATGGTCCACTACAGTGCTGGCTGACTACTGCTGGACACTCCTCAGAGATGCTCCCGAACAGCTGTACAAGAGACAGGCGAAGAAATCTAAGATGTAGTCAATGACTTGACTTTTTATAGGTAGGCTATTACAGTTGACCTTTTACTATTGGAATGCATTTCGTTATGTAAACATTAATTTCTTGCAGATTACAAAAAAACTAGAGCCAATTTTGCAATTTGACTGTCATATTCGTGTTCAGCACATAAAAACTGATAAGAATTGACTAATTTTATTTCAGTAACATGACTTTTGTAAAAATTTGTTGTCCAGTGTTATCTATGGAGAAAGAGCTTGCATGTCTATGTAATACACATACATTTAACCAGGTTAACGCTTGAAATAATCAGAGTTCCTTGGCTAATAAGACATGTCTGAGCATAAATGACACTAAGTGGTAATACCATTTATCAAAAAGGGGATTTCGTCAGATGGACCAATTGAAATCGCTAAGCCCAGGGATTTATATTTCATGAGCGACGCGTATCCCCTACGTTTTAATAACCATATATATCGGCAGTAATGTTGCTGTCTTTGCAGCACGAATGATATGACCTTTACACGATGAAGCGCCGAAAAACATGCTACTTCAGACTAAAATATACAATATTTGCAACATGATTAATCAAGTGTTACCATCATGCTTTTTATATAGTTAAAATTGGCTTGTCCCTCTCTGTCAGAAAAATACGCTATTGAATGTCTAATTGGTGTTTTGTTTTTGGCCCCGATGACATCAATCACACAAGTTTAGAGGAATGTCTTCGAAACATGTTGATCTTATATATTTAACCAATTATTATGTGCTGCATATAACAACCCACTTTTGTTCGTCTGTACATCATATTATTTGTGCAATTGACCCACATCATGTTTTGCAGAGAGAGGATGATTAGTTTAATGGATGTTAAAGTAATGCATTGTTTATTCATTGAAATGCAAGCCTAACTCCTCATTACTTTAGAAGCCATAATAAAATATAAAGATATACTTGATGGCAGTATAGCCCATTACGTGCCGATAATGTGTAAGTTTCAGAAAAGGACACATTGAAAAGAAACATTTAAAGTCATGTCTGATAAATGAAGGAAGTAACGCGTCATTTTGCAAACAAACGTTTGGGCAACATAATACACGGAGAACACCGGTTACCTTTACTTGGTCATGTGAACTCATTCTGCAAATCAAATACTGAATTTGTTTCTTTAAAACCTTCCACTTTGAGAGGGTTCTTATCGTTAAAATGATGCTTCCAGGGTGCGGAATTTATGATGTCACCGTCATTGTAGAGATTTTCGTAATAGAACATATGGAACGAAGTATTCATGATCTCATAAAAGTTGATTTAGTTCAATCTTTTCTTGTTGCTGTAGATGCATAAATTCCTGGTAAAGGTTGCTTCATTCAACTGAATTCAGAACCCTGGTTAAATCAAAATAACTTATGTGTGTTTGTATTCAAACTTTTAAATCCTCTCTGAATTCGGTAAATACGACACAATTGATTGAATGATTCCATCAATATACCCCTTTTGCATATATATTTATCAAACGGTTTTGTTTTTTTCCCGCCTGCAATGAGTCTTATTGACACAATTGAAGAAGACACTTTTTTTCTTATCATTGATTAAATTGTAGCCTCGAGTGAAACACGCCTTGCAGGAGAGAGTGAACTTTGCAAAAAGAGAGCTGACTACACCTTGTTTTGGAGCGGAAGAGGACGTGAGGAGCAGCATGATTATGGAGTATGCTTTGCAGTGAAGAAAGTATTAGTTAGCAAGTTAGCTGAATTTCCAAATTTGTGAATGATAGGCTCACGACAATGAAACGCCCCCTTGTACAATTCAAGAAAGCATATCACGTTCCTCAGTGCATAAACTCCTACCATGGCTAGTCCAGATGAAACAAAGGATACATTTTATGATGACCTACACTCTGTCATAACATATGTTCCCACATCTGAAAAGTTAATTGTCGTTGGTGACTTCAATGCATGAGTCGGCTATGACAACATCTCCCGATAAGGGTTCATTTACAAGTTTGGCGTTGACTGCTGTAACATAAATAGTATTATATTGCTTAAGACGGCATCAGAGCATCACCATCATCGTCTTCAGCCTCCCTACCTGCAACAAGACAATGTTGATGCAATACCTATCTAAGCAATGGTATCTAATTGACTACATGGTAGTCAAGCAGAATGTACGGGTATGTGTATGTGTGGTGCAAAATGTTTTACTGACAACCACCTTGAAGTCTGCATGCTTAACATCTTAAAAGATATACTTATATGGCTTTTACAGAAGATTTCTCAAATTATTAAGACTTCGGTCTGCATCCAATAGAAAGACGCACTAAAGCGTGCGTGCATGTGTGCTTATGTTTGTTATAATTGATCAAGTTCAAGGCCCTTTTAATTGTATATCTGCCTTACCAGTGAGTTAAATTGTGCTACTCACCTTTTGATTGTATTCTACAAAGTATGTATATCTAGCCTATGTTCACAGATAGTTGCCATTCAGCCAGTGAGTATTTTAACATCATAAACCACAAGATGTCAATCATATTGAATTTTTGTCTAGTACTAGTATTATACAGTCTGCATGAGAAATATATATCTTACAATATCACTTTTCTGCCAGAAACCTGCAAACATTTAAACTAATGAACCACCAAAATCGAAAATTATCGGAAATTACTAAGACACCTCGATTTCAAGGCTCCGGAAAATGAATAACAAATACAATGTTTATAATGTTAAACTTTTGAAACAGTTTATAAAATACACTTCGGGATACAGAGGAAATAATGAAAAGATGTTTCACTATGCAACAAATAACACAGTGTGATCAAGTAAAACAAAGTTACAAGTTATAGTTATCTCACTGTTATATGTCAATTTTGTTATCGTTAGGGTTTCAGCTTAAATTTCTTTTGTGTTACAACCAAACCAAAGACACTGATTATGAATTAGAAACAACACGACGAAACAGACTGAAGGTATAAGATATGTAAGTAAAATATTTCAAATCAAAAGATCCGCACCGAACCGTAATGTAATGTGCGAAAAGGAGATACAGCACAATATTTCCTTTCACTGAATGCTGTAATATATATATTTCAACATGAGCTATATAATAAAGCATGCTACAAACTTCGAACAGATTATGCTGGCATTCTATAATATCATTGCTGTCTAATACTGAACAAGTATAGCTTACTCTACAGCTAATGAACAATGTATTACTAAAGAATTTATTAAAATTTGCTTTCTGAAAAAGCTAGTTTGGCGCGCCCACATAAATATCGTGAACTGCATACGCATCGATAAGAACCTGACCAACACAACAATTCTGCGGACAGAGTGCGGAAATATATTGTATTAATCAATATTAAACAGGAATTATTTGCATTCATATAAAAAATATTGAAAATTAGACTTATTGTTTGATACCAAGATATGGGATTCATATTTGAGATTAATCAGCTTCATTTATTTATTCAACTGAATAAACTGCTCTCAAAGTAGCGTAGACATACATTTATTCTAACATCGGCAAATATTGGTCATTGCTTGAAGTTTTAAACTATTTGCCTCTGTTTCGGTGCAGAATATGCTTGACTATCAATAAAGAGCGCGTTATAGACCGTAATTAACCTCTGTGTACTGTATCTATTAAAGGTAGTGATGTATAAAGCAACGGCCTGTTTCAGATATGGTGCGGTTTCTGTATTTCTTCCAAACAGCATATACGTATCTTTGTCTGTTCAAACATCTTTGATACAACGCACGTCTAATATACATTTCAAACGCGAATTTCTTAGATTTGACAAGGTTATATGTTTCTAATTAGAACAACTCTCAATAAAAACACAACGATTAGTTTAAAAAAAGTTATTTATCAATGCCATATTTTGACATTAACTGTTCGATAATTAATAAACCAGGGGAAGGTGCAAATTTTGATCCGCTTTTGTGGTATGTATACCGAGATGCAAGAAAATGTAAAGATAATAGTAGACATGGCTTTATCAAATGTTATTACATAGTTGTTGCACGTAGTTACCTCTCAGTATATAATCTTATGGGCTTAGGCTGGTTGTATTTGCGAAATGATTTATATGACCAGAATTTACAGGGCTACCAAAATCAAAATAACCAAATGCATCACTTTCAATTGGGATTAGAACATCGTCCAGACTGGACAAAAAAGAATGATCCATAAGAAGTCCATCTCTGAAATACCGCATTGGTTACTTAAGCGACCAAAAGTACCTTTTACGCTACACGATGGAAGCAATCTGACACAAAACCTTCCATCTTCCACAACTCTTATCAGGAACTCCTCGCCGACTTTACACTCGTGAGCTATAGAGGATGGAAATGCTGATGCAGCCGTCGTTTATGTAAATCACACAGAATAGGTTCCCTTCAGCCAAAATCAGAGCAATATACCGCGCTCTGGAATATATTGAACGTAAACGTATTTTAAAATGCATCATCTTCTTTGACTCACTATGAATACCGTAGTCACTACACGCCAGAACATTGGAAAACCTCTTACTGACGACTCTCCTGATAAAAGATACCTAGCTGAGTACCTCCCAAAATATTGTATACTTTGGGCCAAGCAGCTACGTTGGTGTTATATGTATGGAAGAAGCTGATCGCGCTGCTAAAACGGCACGATCCCTAGAACCATCTAATTCTAAAATATCATACACTGGTTTTAAACCTAGTATCAAAAAGTGGCAGGCATAATATAATGATCCAGTGAATAATACACTCGATGCGATCCAGCCAGGCCGAGGAGACTAGGTTACTTCCTACACATCCAAATGTAGGGATGTATTGCAAGTGTTAGAACTGGTCATACTTATACAACCCATTCTTAAAGGCGAAGACGTACCTGAGTGCAATGAACCTTTCACTGTTACGCAATTTATGCTTGATTGTTTGGACATCCAACCTGCGCGAAACTTTTACTACAAGGTACATAACATGAATGAACTTTTCGAAACAATAAAAGTCTCTTGCATTTTAACATTCCAGGAAAAACTAAACATATATTATAAGATGTAACTTTTTTGGTATGACTTTGAATATTGTTGATTGGCAAGCCTAATATATTACCTTCACGATCTCATCATATTACTTTTATCTGTTTGATTTTATTATCGCTTGTCGATAATACACTTTTTATCAACTGTACATAATCTTACATATAACACTTTAGACAGCCTTACAGTGCTGGTGCGCCGCTCAAAAAATGCTAATCAATCAATGAATAAACAAATCAATCAATCAATCAATAAATCAATCAATCAATCAATCTTTTATTCAATCAATCACTCAATCATTCAATAATTCAATCATTCAATCATTCGATATATTAGTCAATCAATCAGTTGAATAATCAATCAATCAATTGATTAATGAATCAATTTATTAATCAATCAATTGATTAACCAATTAAATAAGCAACGATCAAACAAACAAACAAACAAACAATCAATCAATCAATTAAGCAATTAATCAGACAGTCAGTCAATCAATCAACCAACCAATCAATAGATTAATATATTAATCAGTGCATCAAACGATTAATCTATCAATCAATTATATCTATATGCATACCGAAATCAACACTTACACGTCACACCCACAGTTATATTTGTATACATCTATGTAATGGGATGCATAACAAGCAACTTAGGGAATAAGAACTTTTTAAGACCACATCGCTGTTTTATTGAACGCAAATTCATCCCACGAAATGAGTGGAAACTACATGGTTAATACGATGCTTCTCGTATAATAATAATTTTTTAAGTTCAAATTGGACGATCTACATCCCTTAGAGCTAACACAATGCCATTGAATATAATTATTCCACTACATAAAAGGGAGGGAGAGTTCGATTACTTATCATCACAATACAAAATATCTTCCATTTTCCATCAATGGTTGCTGCAGACAAAATAACTTTAACCACATTTTCCTGAACATAGCAGGGATATTTTTGTATGCAAAAATCCAGAAAGGAAAGTACTCATATATCTATATATTGTCAGTTTATCAACACCAGTAGTGTACCATCCAAATAAGGTGTAATATAAAATATTAAATTAAAAACATCGATATTCTATACTATTTTCTCCGATCAAGAAAGATACTAAACAATAGCAGTGATGCGTTCTCTGAATATTTGATGAATCTAGATTATCAAAATACCTGATATTAGTGATTGAGTAAGTAAAGAAGTAAAGAAGCTGCAATGAAGTTATAAAACATAGACTACTGAAAAGGTTGATCGAATATTATTATCGCCCAATACAATCTAGACAATGTAGAACTTCGTCAAACTCTCTATGCAGATTTTTCTCTCATGTACTCGAGCGATGCGCCAAACATAATCAGCGTAAACAAACATGTAAAGTACTACAGTTGACAGAGAAAACTGAGATATCTTATAGACATGGTAAAGTTGATACCAAGCAGACGTGAAGTGTATGTCTAGCTAGTGTTAAAGCCTTTTAGTTATCAATTATCTTTTCCATTATCTGTGACAAAATGTAGTTATGTGTTATTGCGTCACCGTCTGCGTGAATGTGAAATTGAATGCATTATATGTGAGCTTGTTTCAGAAATGATATGGTAACAACCTCCTGAGGTACTATTCGGTGGTTTCGGACAATACAGTTTATAGCATACAAGTTTGTACTGTACCTGCTTAGTTTAGTACACGATGGATCTTGAACATTTTAGAACAGTCTACATGACGACACGACACATTTACATTTGTGTTGATCTCTTCCGCCATTCATGTTATCTCTCCATCCGATATTAAGTCAATATAGCTGAGATAATCTACAGCGAATTTAAATAAACAATTGTTTATAACCTATATTAAAATAGAAGTGTATCAATCTATAAATATTATGATTGTGATTCCAATTGAAAGAGCCATACTGTTTGCCTGTATGCATGTTTGCATGATCACTTTTACTTTACTTATTTATACATCCGATAATTAACGCCTAGATTGTCTCAACGAAGATACATTATATAATTGCGAGACGTATGTGGGGTCTAACTAATTATGCTTATATTTATACAATTTTCTACTAATGTTTAACACATCTAGTAAAGACTTTGCTTGAGCGAATTAAATCGATTTTAATGTATTACATTTCTTTAAAAGCCCGATTGTTTCGGAAATAAATTGACATCAAAAGTGAAGAGTGGAAACTTCAAGAGATGATCACCTATTATTGACAATTGATAACAATGCTACAAAATATAATGTATATTTGCTTCTATGCATAATGTGATGCGGATTCCATTTGAATGCAAAACGTTTGATTCCTTGTCGCCCATTGTAATTCAAATATATTATAAATTAAACATAGCATATTGATACACATGTCGGTGGGTATCGGATTAGAATATACCTAAGATTAATATTTATCATTTCATCTAACTGTGTCATTAAATGATACCATTTGATAAACTGACAAAATAAAGCAGTATAACACCGTATGATATGAATATAGGAGTTGTTGACGAATCGAAACCTGTGTACAAAACATCGTTCAGCAGAAATGATGTATACTGCTCCAGACAAGAATTCGCATTTATTTAGTGACGGATGAAAAGGCAAAACAACTTCCTTAACTTGAGAGCCAAGATCAGATAAAACAATGAATTATCACATTATTGCTAGTAAGTTAACTTAAATAAGACATGACAATATAAAATGTAGGTAAGCATTTAGTCTTACATTGTAAATCAGAATCATGTGAGAGAGACTGAGGTAGGAATATATGTTTAACAATAATTCTAATGTTAGTAGTATTAACATTACAATATAATTGAAAATGATGATCTGATTATATATATATATATATATATATATATATATATATATATATATATATATATATATATATATATATATATATATATATATTTAGTACTATCACAAATATTATATACATTTTAATTCGTACTTTACGGATATTCGAAACGAGATCCGCAGGTAAGCGGCACCCTTATTATTGCCAACATACTCCACTCCATGACAAAGCAAACATCCACAAAACGTGATACTAGAAAGCTTTTACCCTGTTCATAGCCTGTAGTCCTGAGGACATATAAGCGGTTGGATTAAATATGAAGGATGTTTATGTTTGTATTCCTTGTGTTTTTGCAGATTCGTCTTCAAATGTCTCATCAAAATTAAAATTTAGGTTGTTTTTTGAGTTCATATATCGGGCAAAGGTTGTCTGGTAAATATTCCAAACCCGAAGAGCTTAGATCGTACTAGTTAGCCATTGCATATAACTAGGCAGTGAATATATTACTGTTTTGACTAACGATTTATCAAAACAGGCCTTTATGATTTTGCATTAAACGTTTGATAGATGACAGTGATCGGCAAAGGTGAAAACGTGATTCATGTGTCAGATATCGTTACCGAGATACGAGAAAATGCATATAAAGGCGGAAATAGGAATGTGTGTGTATGTGATTTGGATTTTTAACGTATCGTTGATACTTCTTCAGTCATATCGCTACAATATCTACAGTGTGGCAGTTTATGGTGAAGTCTAGCACTGGGACATCATGCCGCAGGCATGTACCATGACCCACCCAGCCACACATTCAGACACCAGGTCGACCAGTCCTAATACTAACCTCTAAATGCTGACACCCTGGCTAGGTAGCTGTTACTATCAATTTATAAGTATTTTGAATAATTACGCCATGGTGGGAACCCACGACATTCCGCATCCGAATCAGACGTTTTATGCACTACGCCACCGGAACCGTCGCATGAAGTAAAGCGACAAGGGTTATGATAAAACCTTTGGACATATTTACCTCGCTATAATAAAATAGAATTGGCACATGTATTGTTTGACATTGTATTTATATAAGCAATATATTGCAAATGATCAAGCATTAATGTCATAAATAAATCCTAAATGTTTGAAAATGGTAATTTCAACATTTGTATCGATTCTTCTAATATGACTTTTTTTTTCTTCAATTATTTTAAAGATTCTACAACTGTCCTCTTTCGTTGAGAAAGTTTTCCTTGGTATCATATTGTAAGGAATATGCATTAATCCCTAATATGAATGGCAATATATCTTGTATTGATTACAGGGACGATTGTTTGTCTAAATAATATATATATATATATATATATATATATATATATATATATATATATATATATATATATATATATATATATATATATATATACATCCATCGAGTAAAACGTTGAAGGAGAGCACTTCTTTTACTCATGCACTAAATGGTAACCCTATCTGTAAATGTAAGGTGATTTTGTCAGATATGCTCAATGCTATGATTTATCAAAACAGGCTTTTATGATTTTGACATTAAATGTTTGATAAATGACAGTGATCGGGAAAGGTGAAAACCATGATCCGAGTACCAGATATCGTTACCTGGATACAAGAAAATGCATAGAAAGGAGCAATTAGGAATGTGTGTGCATGTGTGTGTGTGTGTGTGATTTTTATTTTTAACGTAGCTTTGATACTTCTTCAGTCATATCGCTACGATATCTGCAGTGTGGCAGTTTTTAGTCATGTCTAGCACTTTTGCATCATGCCGCAGTCATGTAGCGTGACCCACCCATCCACAATATTCTGATACCAGGTCAACCAGTCCTAACACTAACCTCTCAATGCTGACAGCCTGGCTAGGTAGCTGTTAGTATGATTTTTATAAGTATTTGGAAGAATTAGGCCTGGGTGGAACCCACGACATTCCGAATCCGAATCAGACGTTTTAACCACTACGCCTCCGGAACCGTCGCATAAAGTAAAGTAACAAAGGTTGTGATAAAACGTTTGGACATATTTACCTCGCTATAATAAAATACAATTGGCACATGAATGTTTTGACATTGTATTTATATAAGCAATATATTGCACATGACTATAATATGAATGATCAAGCATTAATTTTCTCATAAATCAATTGATAAATATTTTGGAAATGGTAATTTCAACATTTGTATTGATGCTACTAACATGATGTTTTTTCCGATCATTTTAAAGAGTTTACAACTGTCCTCTGTCATTTAGAAAGTTTTCCTTGATATCATAGTGTAAGGAATATGCATTGATCCCTAATATGAATGGCAATATATCTTGTAACGTTTATATGGATATCTAAATAACGTAAAATCAATATATCTATCGAGTTAAACGTTGAAGATGAGCATTTATTTTACTCATGCACTACAACTGTGAATAAATATCACTGAAATGTAACCCTACATGTACAAGTAGGGCGATGTTGTCAGATAGGCTCAATGATATAATTAACCTCAGGGATTTATATTGGTTCAATCGGTCAGATTGAAGCGATAGGCACCGAAGAGTCTCGATATTTCTATAATGGATCGGTTTACTAGGTCCTAAAAAACAAGAACATTAAAATGTACCCACATAAAAATGACGTCACTAATCATAAGTTGAGGAAGCGTTTAAATTTATTTTAACTATCTTGTGATTCATTTTTGTGTTTTGTGTTATTAGTCTCTATCATCTCACATCAATGAGGTAAATGTGCACTTTCAATCTTCTCAATTGATGATGTTGGTGGCGTTTATCATGTAAAACCATACAATGACTTTGAGAAATTGCATAAAATTGCATAAACTATAACATTTTCTTAATATCTTTCAACTGTATTTTAATATGGTGAAAATGACACGTTGAAAACTAAAAATACCATGCATTTTTCCCAGCATTTCAAACAAAGACCCAAATCAACACATTGAAGCTATCAGCTCCAGTCAAATTGCTGATTAATATCTCAACATATATAAATATATTGCAATGTGAAGTAAATCTAAATTTAAATGAATTAAAACTAACTATAGTCAATACTAGTACTTATCTGGCAGGTAATACCACTTATACCAACATACCATCATCTTCTAGGAGGTATCACACAAATGCAATGTGTTTCGATGGTTTTACCGACTCATGGCACTATTATCGTAATTTGTTACCTCCTTTCAATTTACAATGACCAAGAGGGTTCTACTTACATTTTACCTGCATAACATTTGTCTTTTGCTAGACTTTCCCAATCATAGTACTCAATGCAATTAGTATAAATGTATCAAGTTAGGAAGATACACTAAAATGAATCACATATCAAACTGTTTGTCCCTCTGTCTCTCTGTAGACACACGCACACGTACACACACACACACACACACACACACACACATATATATCATATTACTTGTGATGTTTGACTGATTGCTAATGTGTTACACATAATATGATCTATATATGTCCCGAGATTCCTGTGAAGATATACCACATTTAAAAACATTGCATGTTCACCACTTCCATATGTTAACCTTGTCATATGAAATAAATTCTTCGAGAAAGAGTGACATAAGGAGATAACACAGATTTAGAATAGTTTAACATCAGTCTAATACTGATCATGCGATGCACTAGTGACTTCTTCAGTCAAATCTTATATATCTCAGAGCAAGTATAGCTAAATAAACTTATTTTTTTATAGGAAATCAAGAATGACCTTTCTGTAGAAGCTTCAAAAAATGCAACAGCATAAGTATTAAGCAAACTTTAAACAAAAAATTGTTTGTATCGACATCATGCCGATCCATCTGTCTGGCTGTTATTTAACACAGTATTTGTACAGTTTATGTAACGACTGTTACTGATATGGAACAATACATGATAATGTCAGACTGTACACTTTCTCTCTACTTCTCTCTGCCTCTCTTAAACAAGCAACATTTAACTGACTTAATGCTAAATTTCCTGTGGCATTTATCCTAATTAGTAAATATGACCAGATGAGAAGTCCCTAATCTGGCTCACTTCCAAATCCAGATTTTTTGTGTGCTTTGCTTAGGTGGGTGACTGATTTTGTTTTATACTAAAAGCATCGAAATAAAATTTATCAACATAGTAAGTTCACACCGTGTATTACAATTGTATTAGATGCGGATTAAACGATAGCATCGTTAAGCTTTGTTAAATCTGTAGCATTTCGAACGACTTGATGACGGTTATCATTTAATATAGAATGCGAATTATAAAGTCGACATTTGGTCAGATGAATCTGAGGATCAACGATTCTAATTACCACTTCATAAATGTAACAACACCCAAGACCAAAATTTATCCAAACAAAGTCTTTGTTGCCGATTATGTGTACCTCAAGCACACACATTCATGTACATTGTCCAGATAAGTTATACATATGACTGTTTTGTTGAAGAGTATTTGCTCCATACTTATGTGAGAGTGAGAAATGTGTTCACTCAAATATTATCAATATGTTACTCTGTCATTTATGTCGCTTTTTCCTGACATAATTGTATCATATTGTTGTATTTAACATAATCTTAAGTTTTATAGTAAACTTCACTGTGAAGATTTTCTACTTCATTTTATTAATGTGTTGCACAATATTTTTATTACAAGAAAATGTTATAGAAAAGACGCAAAAATGATACGTGGAAATGTCAGATGCAGAGACGTTGTATACAGATGTCGTAAAAGTAAATCATTTAGGCCAGACTTGAGCTATGACGGAACTAAAGTCCCACTTATTTGATATGTATTCTTCATAAAAGATAGCTGATCAAAGCGAACCATAACCCCGACAGGTGGTATTAGTTAAAGAGTTCAATAAATGTGTATGTAGCGAGGTCAACACCTACATAGAGGATCCAAAGTTCGAATCTTTAGAAAATACTTTTTGTATGTCTGCTGATCATTCCTTGATAAACAAAGTTTCCATTTTCATTAAGTTTTTCTCTGAGCAGTGTTTTGCTTAAATTAAACACATGATTACTTGATTGTATTATGCAAATGTATGATCCATTCATTTACGAAAGTATCTGTATATGTTGGTGGAGACTCTACTAACCCTTTGCCTACAATGCAGGACTTTATTAGAGTCTAGTATTATCAGGCACTATGTCCTTATCTGAGAAGTGTTATTGAGTGAAGGTGTTTGTATTCAGTCAGTAGATTGCGTCTGTTCATCTCCGTTGTCTAAATTTGCCAGAATTAGTCTCAGGACAAGTGTCATTTAGAATAATGACTTTACCCATCGATGGCATGTATTGATTACTAGATACTGATTGAGGATATTCTACTTTTATGTTGTTTAGAGCAAGCAATTGATCTCATTGAACATAACATGCTTGAGTTATACCCTGGGTGTGCGCTTATTAGTGATATGGCAAACGGAGCTCTTAACAACGATGATGATCAATAAATATTTCCTTTAGCTAACACGTTTACTGGTGAGTGTCTTTTAATGAGGTCAGATTTGCTCCTTGTAATGGTCAGTCAAAGAGGTATTGAACCCAATGATCCACTTTGTAGTATTAACTACCTGTATTGTATTCAGGTTGACACATGACCTTCTCATTGCTTGTTTCATGCTAACATAGCAAGACAAAAGAAAGACGAGTATCAGTTTGTTAATATATGAAAAATGTGGTAATTATAAAATAAAGTGATGCACCAGTTAATGCATGTTCATTAAGCTAACACATTAACATATATTATTAACACTACTACGAGTATGTTGACAGCGATATACCAATGCAAATATTTCAGTTTAGTTGTGCCTGTTCCACACAGTGTAGATTTAGAAGATGACACGCAATCTCGCTGTAATGGCTTTGGTTTAACCAGTCGACATAACTCATATATTGAATTGTCTGACACATAAACCTTTAGATCTACAAACACAAGAGAAGAGTGAACTAACAGATCTATTTTTTAATTATGAACACATGTTTCCAAATGTTCCAACACTATCAAATAAAATATTCCATGACGTTGAAATTATAGTATATGCACCTCTGAAACAGTATCCGTAACGGGTAATTCATCTCTGAAGGAATGTTTGCAAATATTCACTTGGGAGTGATTACAGAAATCAAAGTATGTGTTAATGCAATTTTCACCATATATTTTTATGTCGAACGAAAATAATAGTGTTGCATGTGTATCAACCATATAAAAGTGAACAGTACGACCAAACCGTGCTCACTTAAAATGCGAAGAATGACGATTGCATTGATTAAATTGGAAATGCTAAGTATGTCACCATATTTGACCCTTTAAAATGATTCTGGCAAATTCCGCTTATCGAGAGAGCAGCAAAAATTTCAGCGTTTGTAAATGTTGATGGATTTGCCATTTGACATGAAGGGCCTTCCTTTCAACATTCGAGGAATTCATGAACAGGATACCTTTTATAGATAACTGGGAAGATTACCTCGATATCGTCATGACCTACATCCACCTCTGATCACTTGAAAACAATGCGGATATGTTGATCGACAAAGTGATGCAAACTTGAAAATGTAGTTAGGTAATGGGAAAATGTTCCTAGTTTAGTAACATATAAACAATCGTACACGAAACATTGAATACGTGCTACATTTTGTGAGATAATATCTACATGCCTAGGGAACCCTTATTATATAATTTTCCCTGAAGAAATGTAATTTTCTACATATTATTTAAGGTTTTAACACCACCTGTCTACATAAGTTATTGTATTTAACAGAACAATCAAGTCATTTCTTTATTTCAAAGGTCATTGTTTCATATTATACATACTTACATGTGAAATGGAATTTACTAAAGTAAATCTCTCTGCGTATTTTGGCCTTACTTTTTACATTTCCTGAGAACAACTATTTAGAGTTCCTGGTAAACATAACAATAATATAGTTTCCCGTATTAGTGTAGATCATAACTTGCCTTATAACATTGTTTATGTCATTTCATTTTCAATCGGGTTCGTTTGGATTTGGTTACTTGGTTGTTTGTTTTTCAATATAAAATGAATAGCAATAAACAAATACGAAATGACACATAGTCTTTAATTTTGCTAAACTTAACAAACAATTTAATTATCTAAGTCGTAAAACCAAATGTGAGAAACAATTACAGTATTAAGAAGTTAATTCAAAATTATCCTGATAAAATATTATGAAAGTCCAATACAGTGAACAGTTCAGTATAAATTTAAAAACCGGGAATGTACTAGTCTGCCATGGTTCGGGAAGTCTTCAAGATGATTTCGTCGGGAACATTTTTGAATAATTCACAACAGTTCGCAAATAACAAATCACAATAACATCCAATGATTAGGAAAACAGGCTTTAATTACCTTGAAATTATTTGATAAATGACAGTAATCGCCAAATGGACAAGCAATGGTCTGCGCATGTGGTGTCGTTACCCAGATACGCAAAAATGCAAACAAAGGAGATATCAGTAAAATAGCAAAGGTTACACTTATTCACCAAGCTATAATACAATGCAATTGGCCTATGGATGTTTGGACAATATAGTGGGATAAATAATATACTGCAAACGATGTAACATTGCTTGCGCAAGTTTTTAGTTTTTTCCTATATTAATCCACAATGTTCGGAAATTGTATTAATCACATTATAAACTTGAACGCCAAATTTTTCACATTCAGATCAGTCAACATCGTTTAGGTACCACACGAAACGCATGCATACGGACTATTATTACTGTCGAGCCTCCATGAAAGAGAGACCGACAAGGCGAACTTGCATATTACGACAATTACGTTTAAATACACACTTTTTGGAAATTCTGTACAAACAGGAAATGAGGTTATGATGCTGAAGTACATTTAAACTGAAATCGTGTAAGATTTGTGTAACAGTACTCTGGTTCTACACACTTGTCATCATTTTGCGACAGTGCAACAAGAACTGCATTGTAGTACATGACAATCAATATACAAATGGATACCAAATCGGGTGCACCGCTTCCCTGAGTTGTTGCGAAGAATATTTATCACCACATTATCAAAGAGAGTTATATATTTTGTCTCGTCCTCTTGGCAGACTCGAACATGGGTCCCAAGGCACCAATATCCTTTCCTGTACGCACCAACATCCATACCATCTCGAATGTATATATATCGCAAATAAATGATGCGAAGAAATAAATCGTGTAGTCATTCGTGGGTAATAGACACACCGGCATGACAATCTAGTAATTATTTCTCGTCTAAAGAGAATCAATATTATAATGCAGGTTAGAAAATATTGTGTTACTATACTAACGTTTGAATCCGGGTCTGCGGTTACGGCACCTATAATCCCTTGACAAACCACAGATCCCCGAAGGGGATATTTCCAAACTCCTAATAAAGTTTGGTTAAGGACCAAGTAATATGGTCTCACCTAAGCTAGAGAAAATACAAATATGCACATTACGGAATTTCTAAAGTTGGCTGCAACGCAACTCCACATTTTGAAGTACTTTATATAAGCACATAATGAATCTACTATCTATAATATATATTCGTTAGAAGAAGGGAATCGAAACCACAAATGTATATCGCCAAGATAGGTCTCATAAGGTTGTGGCAGTAAAACTTACTTGTATCCCTATGATGCTCTACCGATGTCCCCATAGCGATTGTTTTCTTGTAGTTTAGCTTTATCGATGCAAATTTACGCAAAGGTCCCTATCACCATCGCAACACATTTGTGCATTGGTTTATTCACTCAAAGGATACCAGATTGGGGAAAACATGTTTTTAATGGCATGTATATATTTTACTATCCCTTCCACTGCCTCATGCCGGTATTGTATCACAAGAAGATGCATTGTGACACTCTCCTCAAATGTATTCATATATTTACAAATAGCCATTTAAAATAATATAGTCACAAAACACTTATTAATATCTTCTTCAATTGATATGTTTAATGGCATTAGGTTTGTATTCTAATTGTAAACGGTTATATTAGCCAGAATGGTGCGAAACGGACTCAAAAGTGGCGAAAACCATTTTGCAAGAAAATCAAAATGTAATATGCATAAAAATGCACACAAATATATACATAGAGTGACATATACAGAGAAAGAAACTGACATCACAAAATTCAGTGGAATCAACTCAGACAGTTTTGTGATGCCTTAAGCTGTGTTTAGCACGGTATCTTTGCAAACATCTTGTGCTCCAATATAGTGTGCAAATAAGTTTAATTTTGTACTTAATAATCAATATTTCTATTAAATAGTTATCAAAACTACTATGCATCAAACCTTGCATAATGTTTAACTAACTTATTATTAGGATATTATATTTATTTTAGAAACTTGCCCAGATCATAACGACAAATGAGACGAATCTGTTAGAGATTAGCACTGTCTCTCCTTCTCTCTCCCAAAATAATCTACCTTTATCAGCGACTAGGGATTGTTGCGTGACACAGGTTGGGTCAACGGTATAAGGCGCTCGTATTCAAACACAATCTATACAAATAGATCCCATTCTTGAGGTCAGTCAAATCGATGTTGAGACGAACGGCGCATGGATGAATTATTGTACTGATTCAACAGTGATACCGTTATACTGTAAGTAGCACTTAATATTCATTACAAAGCGCAAACTGTAAGGTCTATACATTCTTAGAAAGTAAACTATCGTTCTTGTTTTGCAATCATTATTTACTAGTATATGTCAATTAAACTTGGAAAAAGGAAGTACTGTTATTCGGTAGCAACATGGCATTAATTACGTTCCAATTCCGGCTGTAATACCACGAAATATTAATCAACATTTAGGACAAGAATATGATAGCTTAGACTTTGGGAAATAGCTGTAAATATGCATGTGCAGAGATAGATAGAGAGATAGGGAGAGATACATTAGTCCCATCCTATATTTGCTTTCCCATCTTAAATTCTTATCTTAGGCAAAGAAAATAAAAAAAGGAATAAGAAAATATATAATTCTAATAATGTGAATGATATCTCCGACTTCACTATTTCCGTTGATACTTCGTGCGACGATGTTGATGATGATATTATTGGTAATATATTTCTTTGGTGATGATATTTGGAAATTTATGTATAATAATGTGAGAAAGAAAAGATGATGCATACAAGAATATGCGATGTTTGGCAGGTTTCATTGTATCTTCGTAATGGTACAAGACCTTGTTGATAAGTCGTGTAAGGCTTAGCAACAGCATTTCCGCTAATAGTTCCTCTAGTTGTTCACATAATAATGTTGAAAGAAAATACTTGTATAAGTACATCATGAGTTGAACACTCATTTATATAGTTAAATATAAGATTTATGCTACAAATAATATATCGGAAGTTTCACTACTGCTTGGTAAAATACATTTTAACATGATTATATGTATAATTATTTATTATAGCTAATTGGAGGACTACCTTTAAAATGCTTCCACATGTTAAGCACAAATTCATGCAACTTTCTTTGTCATGACGATGTTTGCAATCATCTCAACATGGCATGTGAGACAGTGGGTCTAATAAACTTATGTATATACTATGCTCCTTGACACACATGTAAAACAGTAAAATCAATTTGTAGCAATAGCGTATGATACGTCCAGGAGACATTTATTGTGTAGTACAAAACCAGTCTCTTGAAAGCTAAACTGCAAAGATTAATAATGTCGTCTGACGAACGGTATCAAAGCCAGGATATTAAAGATACACCTTCATATTTTCTTTTTTTGTTAAATATAAAGTATTCTTATGCGTATCACATCTCATGTTAAATTATATATGAATATCATTATTTTATTTTTTGTTTAAAACAATTGAACTTTAAAACTTCTTTTGCAGTTGATGATGCTTCTAGCACTTTTTCTACCATTTTACAATTAATAATAAGTAGTTCCAGGACGTAGAATATAAGTTGTATTAATTGCATTGTAGTAGTGCCAGTATTACATCTTGTTCTTCTCGTTCTATTTATCTCTTTCATTACTGTGATGATATTAAACAGGGTTAATTATAGCCTTGTCACCCTGATCGATGAAGCCGTATACTGATTATTACACGTAATCACATATGATCTTCATTGCTAATTTTCACTTAACAACAACTTAAAAATTAAAAGGATGTGAAAAGCAATGTCGATAGTATGATTTGCTCAACATGACAATTTGATGTGACCATAATAACTGGGTGAGAGCCATGAAATCATGTCAAGAAATGGTGTTAATATAATACTGTATCGAGCATCAGCCATATACTCGTTCAAAATTCGTGCTCCAGTGACAATATAGACTATGTCATGAAATATGCCATATGCTTCTTCTCAGAATCTTCAATTATCAGTAGCTGAACTAAAAAAGAGAAGAAAATGCATACAATTAAATTCGTGTTCTAGAAGAAACTCCAAGAATACTTCCAAAAAAATCAGTTAATGGATAACAAATACGTGTCAAGTAGATTTCGGTAGTAACATTGTACATTAACAAAATTCATATTTCTATAGCAAAGGTGATGCAATTAGCTCTAGCAATACATATCCAATACGTGACTAACCGCTCCATTACTAACACTACATCTTCAAATCCTTCAGATAAATGCGTAAACGTTTTTCGTATATACTACATTATTATTTGTACAATGTGAATCAAGCTTTATTTCACATAACTTTAAAAGCTTTGTCTACCTGAGGTATCACATGTACATTTGAAATAGGATTTGTTTCGACACACATTAGGACAAATGATATATATGAATGACAATTTGAACATCCTTTTCTGAGGTGAGTGTTGGCATAGGAACATCCATTTTCCGTAATCTCTCTCAATTTCAATTAGTTTTATTCCTATATAGACTAGGACTATATCTACCGATCAATCTATCTACCTTGTTATATATATACATATATATATATATATATATATATATATATATATATATATATATATATATATATATATATATATATATATATATATATATATATATATATATATATATATATTAAACGTAATAGTCTTTTTTCAAACACACATTGAATCTAACTATCATTGTTTTACCTTGGAAACCTTTATGGCTACACATTAGCACCGTTAAAAATGAATTGTTGAATTTCATTGAAAAATATATGAAATATCCTCAGGTGAAACAAACGCTGAAATATTATTTTCAAATTAATAAAGCTTAATGGTTTTCGACACTGTGTTGAGGTGATTCGCTGATTTTCTTTTGGGATATTGTTTCGTTATCGTTTACGCATTTGCTACTACTTTTTGGAGTCTTACGATATAATTACTATAATCGATACTGTCTGTGCAGTGTCAAAATGCTGAATCTAAACTATTAGACCAGACGTTCAATGTTTATTCCGGATTATACTCATGACTCATTCATAACCTCTTTGGTGTGCAGGCGAGATTATGATTAACAAAGACGAAGAAAAAGAGATACATCCAATACGTTATCCGAAGCGCAACTAACATTCTTTGCTATTTGTCTTTACGATATGATTTTAATATTACGTTCAACTGACCGCGTAGATGAGGTTGCGGTACGTACAGAGAAAATGTTGGGAAACCTGACAAGTGATACTAACGATAACGGTGATTTTTTTCCCACTTACTGATGTATTATATGTGTGAAAACAGCATAACCAACACTTACATAAATTGAATAAGAACATTGCAACGGTCCTAAACCAAATTAGTAGTTGCAACCAATCTAATGTGCCACAAGCAACTCTATACCTGCTTGGAATCACTGCATCTGCAGATTAAAACGCCCACTATCTGACGGTACCACTAATCATAAAATAATCAGGACTTATTTCCGGCAACGGATATGAATGACCAACATTGACTCAGTTAACGAAAAGAAGACATCGACTGTTATTAAACAATGACGCACTCTTCTGAATAACAATTATTAGGAATATTAGAACGATCGTTTCAGAAATTTTTAAATGGTCTTAGCATGGTTTTATGTGCTTTTTGTGCTAGGGCTCCATATCATATAACAGCCTGATATGTTTGTATGATTATATGACAGTTGTACCAGACAATAATGGCAAATGGTCAGAAGTGCTTGTACGTCTTTCACCTAATACAAGTATCGTGCAGGTATTCTGCGCCATTACATTATTAATAGAAAAATTAGCAATGTTACCGATGTGAAAATCCAAATCGAACCAGAAAAACAGATTTGAGATGAAAACCGTAAGAAAACAACGGGTTGCTCATAAATTACAAACGTGTATATTGGTTCGGTAGCAACCATTCTCCTGTTTGTGGCTGGAATCGCCAGCAGCAAATGTTTAGGCAAATCAGTCGAAAATGTTGCTCTCTATATATCAATAGTAAGCATTGTAGCGACCTATGTTTGTAAAATTATTTCGACACGACTGAATTTGCGAATACGTGTGGATTCGGAACTTTTCGCTGGAGTACAACGTAGCATCTGTACGGTTAGTACACTGTGCAAAGTAGTTATTGATAATGAAATGTTTAGCATGCTAAAGTTCCATACTGTATATGTGGAATATAAAAACCAATGCAGACTACGCGCACAGATACCAAACTATTGGCAATAAATTTGGACACTAAACTTCGAATAAATTCCTTTCAAATAGATCGTTCTATAAATACTAAATACAAGTACATTGCTTTGTATTTGGTGTGTCACAATCTTAAGGAAGTATTTGCATGGTATAGCTCTTGTCGGTTACTGATATGGATCACATCATTCCGACCCAAGACATCGTCCTCAAGCAGATTTGCATATTGTTAACGTTTGATGATGAAATCCATGGTTTCATATGCATATATGTGTAATTTCGTGTCCTGTGAGGGAAAATCTTGGTGGATAGAAGGCTGTAACCTATATGAGCAACGTAATATAAAATCTTTAGTTTTACTGTATTCCTCTATTTGTTGATGGAAATGGTAGAATCAGTTAAGAAGCTCATATGGGGTAGTGGTAAGAATATTTATTGATAAAGGCTTTTGCTCTAATTACTCTTAGAATGTTAAAGCTAAATTCGAGATATAAGCTGATCATTAAGGGACTTATCCATATTGTGTATACAGTTTTACCTACCTATTACAAATTATGCCGTGAGCTAATATGTCCATAATGGCCATTATTTCATGCAATCAGTTATTTGAGGAATAAATGAATAACTCATTTAAAAATCGTTACATATATTTTAGGGGCAAAAATATAGATATATAATATTGTACTATATATTTCATTTTGTTTGTCGAGTCAAGTGTGTTTTTGGTTTTCTGTACGCTTAGACTAATTATAATATATACTCAAGGCATGTGTCATGGTTATATTGATTCTTAAACGGACGCGAGGGATTATCTTTGTTGTTCAAACTGATATACAAAAATAAATAACCAACGGTGTGTAGTTAGCAACACTCAGGCAACAGGGTATCAGGTAATGTTCTTCACGTAGCTTTGATAGGAGAGCGTTGTTTCACCGATTGTAGTGATGACAGTATTATAGTGCTTTGATAATTATTGCATTCCGCGGGATTTTTCCTTCCATCACCCCCAGTCAATTCTGACTTATTTTGTTTATATTTCTAAACAATACTATCTAGAACAATTATTTATTAGATTCATGTTTTCAAAGTTTCGTGAAAAATTTATAATTTACATACATTTACCTTCCATAGCATAATGAAACAAAGATAGAGTTCATTGGCTCAAGATTGCAATTCGTTGCATGCTGTACGTCAAATCACATTTAGTTCCAGCTCCGATTTGTTACCAAAATGTTTATCCTACCTTGTTCTATTCGGCTAGGAAGTATGCGTTATAGTATGAAGCTGTAATATGGGTGTTCTTAACAGCGATACTCTAAACGCCTCATTATTTGGCATCAAGTCACATCATCGGCAATCAGCCGACAGATAAGCCATAAAGAGGAGGCTTTTTCATAAATTTACAAATACACAAGAGAGATGCTAATATAAGGACAGATTGTTAAAATTCTGTTTTCATTCATACGTGATGCGCATATACCATGTTTCATTTTGAACTCTGTAATAACAAAGTTTTACCTGACTTTTATTTCATTCTGGTATATAAATGCTTTTGAATTTTAAAATCTATATACGTGTGAGCTTTAGTAAAATTCACAGAAAGGTCCTGCTCTTTAACATATGTAAACATTTAGACATAACATATTCAATAAGCGAAAATGAAAACTATTATCTTTGTTAATTGGAACAGCAAATAACGGATCATGATTGATTGGTCATTGCGATAACAGTCATAAAAGAGGAAAATATTAAACTTTGCATAGCGGGGCTATTGCGGTGTTATTCTCGAGAAAGAAAGATACATCGCTGTTAGCATAAATATGTTACTCGTGTATTTAAGTCAGTGAGATGCCCATATATATATATATATATATATATATATATATATATATATATATATATATATATATATATATATATATATATATATATATATGTATATATGTATATATATATGTGTATATATGTATATATATATATATATATATATATATATATATATATATATATATATATACATATATACATATATATATATATATATATATATATATATATATATATATATATATATATATATATATATATATATATATATATATATATACATATATACATATATATATATATATATATATATATATATATATATATATATATATATATATATATATATATATATATATATATATATATACACGTTTTAGGTGCGTTGTGGGCAGTCATCCCGAAAGTGGGTTTACGGGAAGGACGTGATATAGTTTACATTTCAAATCAAAATATATATACATAGGTTGTATTTCTTACATAGTAATTATGTATATGTTGAAAATAAGTATATATACTTATGTTATAGTCCTATTCATGTTTTCGGTTCGTGGGCAGATATATAAATTTCATGGGCAGTTTTGACCTTTAGGTTGAAGTTGACAAAGTAACTGCCCAAAAATACGTTCACGAGGAACAAACATATAGCATTCTGCCCGCGAATACGCCCACGGGAACAATATATAGCGTACTGCCCACAAATACGTTCACAAGTAACAAATATATAGCATGACTTTCCGGTGTGCGCGCGCAAAATGGTTGTCAAGACACGACGATAAACATTAATCTATTAAAGCATCCTTTGCAATGGCCAGCGTACATATAGCGGACGTGAGGTTCGTTTTTCACAGCTTGTTTGAAATAAATGGATGATTATATATCCAGTGTAACAACTTGTCTTGACAGCTTATGGATGCTAATGTTTGACATTTATTGTGAAGATGATTGTTCACTGCTTGTTGATGAATTCGTAGCTTCTGTTAATCGATGCTATAGCTCAATTTAACTGTCATACACTGATATGTTTAAGTCTGCTTGCACTGTTAACTAAGCAGAGTTATGGAAATATAACAAATTGGTTTTAATAACTTTCAGAGTTTGTTTTACTATTACTCAATATTTGTTTCAAGTACTATAAAGACTATGATAGGTTGGGTGGCTTAGATTACAAATCAGGCCCTTCTCAATTGGGGGGTGGGGGGGGGGCGGGGCGGGGGGATTACTACCCATTATGAATATTACTGGTCCTAGATGTCCAACCTGATATTTGTGACATATAGGTTCAACATCTTACTGCCAGCAGAAATGGTGTTCTGCAGTATTTTCTGTACTATTTTTCCCAGTCAATAGTTTATGGATATATTATGTCATGTACTATGCTTGTTTAATTCTCTCATGTCAGTTCTGATTTTGCCATTGAATGCTATAATGTTCCTAGGCATGCGGTATTCTTGGTTATTAAAATTATATATATACACAGATAACTGAAGGTGAGTTCTCATTATTCCCTAACAATTGTAATTAGTGGGGCTGTAGCAATTGATGGTCTGAGAATTCAAGTTAACTGGTTCAAAACTTGGGGAAAACAACAAGGTGTTTTCTTCCTTTGACAGGCATCATAAAGTTTTGCATCTTTGTCTCTCTGATGACTGTGGTACACAAGTTACAAACTTTGCCTTAGAATGATCCTGATTTTTGATACTTGTTACTGATTGGGGTGGGGTGGGGGGGGGAGAAGTAACAAAATTATTAAAGGTGGAATATATGCAAACCATGCTGGAAATAGATATGTGCCAACAACTGCAACATGTAAGCTTCAATCGATTTGGAAACTATAGGCTTTATCCTGTAAATATTAACAGTTCACACCCTGTATAAAAGATGATTTTGTGTTTGATTAACTGGAACTGTTAATTTATTATGTTAGGGAATTTATTGTTTTAACCCTAGTAAATGTAACATAATTAGGTCAAAAGTTCCAGTTTGTTTATTGTTTCCAAAGTTGATTATTGTAACTGGAAGAACCTGTTTCTAAGTGTTAAATGAAACGAAAGAGATACTGTTTACTCAAGTGATATAAAATAAAAGTTTAAAATGAACTGAAAGAAATATTGTTTATTCAAGTGATACAAAATAAATGTAAAAGTGTATATTCATTAAGAAGTGTATTATCAATTGCAAATAAATGAAGATTTATCTTATTTTGTTCTTTACTTGTGTACAAAATTATACCTGGATTGGGCAATAATTACTTGGACTCCATTTGGAAAAGAAAAATCTATATGTTCTAAATACCTAATTTTCATATCATAATGCTCTTTTAATGGACGATTATGCTTTTCAACTGACGTTACCATATTGCCAAGTGAACTAATAGTATAGCCTTCGGTGTGGCCCACTAATCATATTTGTAAATGAATTATGCATACAATAGAGAAATAGCTCTTAAAATATCTTATGAGTTGAATAATGTGTGTACACAAATAAACATGAAGCAAATCATTGAACTTGTATGCCACACATGCAAGCGAATTGGTGGTTTTCATATGTAACTTGTGTACTCTTATGGCTTTTGTCTATATTAGTTTTAGCCATTTCTATTCACACACCAGAACACAACCTTTTTTGTCTGATTCAGGTGCTAATGCAAAACTTATTTCAGCTGTAACTGAAGTATACAGAATTCTTCCTGATGCTGAGGCCTACTGTGTAGACAGTATAGCTGTAAGTCATCAAATCAAATGGAAGACAACAGTGTGCAGTTGAAGAAAATGATATATACCCAGTTCCATTTAGAGTTATCTTAAAGAAAAGTCACAATGCACACTGATACAAGTGGTTTTAGAAAATGCATTTGTTCCACATACATTTTAACTTAACCCAAAAGTTGTCTCTTGCCTAAAATTCAATCAGATGTATGCATTTATTTCATAAAACACAAAGATATAATGAACCAAATCATTTTCATTATTGAGTTAGGTAGTAGGCTATGTTAAAGAGTGCAATCACTTTATCGATTTTTTTCCATTACATTTTTATTTATTATAAAATGACATTTCTTAGTGGAGTGCTAGCAACTGTAACTTGAGGAATATTTTGTACATGCTGGCCTAAGTGTCATGAATATACTGTGCTACATTTTGCTTTATTACGTATAAAACTATCATGAGACTTGCTTGATTAAATCCTGAATTTGTCAGTTACACTTACAAGTCCACTGGTAGAATTTAAAATCTGTGACAGTTTGGGAACGTTTTTGTTGTAGCTACAAATCACTTTGCCTTCATAGTCAATGAATTCAAGCCATTGATAATTGTCAAACCATTGTGACTGAAAATGTGATTGTCTCTTAGTTGTGTCCTATTTGATAATTTTGCTGCCACAGAGTCTGGATTATGTCTCTGAAGAAATAGTTCATCTAGACTCTGTTGCAGTCTTACATTTTATATGTTCAGTTTAATAAATTTTCTTTCTTTGAATCATTCTTATGTCATAACTTGCGAAAATAGTTTAGTTAACAATATTTATTCTAACAGAAAAGATCACCTCACTTGACAAATCATCCTACTAAAGTGATCATGGCATACACTTTATCTTTGAAATTCAAATATTGCCCACTCGTTAATTAATATAACTATATATTGCATATTGAAGGTGATCATATGTATCATCAGTTTTAAAAACTAAAGACATAATACTATCATTTAATCACTGCATACAGGAAACAAACACTTGTGTCTGTAAAGTGCCTTTCATTGGATTACTTTGGTTTATTAAAACCAAACAGCGATCCACTCAGAATTTTCTAGGGTAGATAGAGAGAATATATTATGGTCATTCAGAACACTATCAATACATCAGTCCAGATTGTTTTTATTATTATTTAGGCAAAATAAGTCGGATGGTGATAGGTTATGTGGAATTTACATTGAATCATCTGATCCCAGAAGATTTGATACAATGTCACTGGCTATGGTAATCATCAAGTGCAGTTGTACGGCACCATAAGACTTATCAAGATACCATAAGCTAGAAAGATGAAGAAAAAGAAAAACAATGACCCAAAGACAAATCCTGCAAACTGTGTGCAAAAACGATTCCACAGATTATAGATGAAAACTTTACTATATTTAGCTTCAAGATATTAATAAATTCGGATTACTTCCTCCAGTCTGCTACAGTAATTCATGCCCATTGCACTCATAAATAGTTCACAGTCCTTGCAGTATTTTGTGTGGGCCACAATATTTTAATTGATGCAGCTGATGCTCCATTCTTCAGTTCAGTGTTGATTCAAACATAGCAATGTCCCTTTGGGATGTGTGCATAAATAAAGAATGCCTGTCCCTTCATTACCACACTTGTTGAATTTATCGTGTCTCTCTGAAAACTGTACCATGTGAGAAAGAATTTTATAAACAAACTGGACATAAGTATTGCTAGACATATACTCAGACCCGAGACTGCATAAAAGACTGCTTACTTGTGAGGCATTATCAGTGTTAGGGCTTAAGGTAATAACTTGCTATATGTTTGGTAAGGCAAAATAAGGGGCGTTATGACTTAAATTGAAACTGTGAAAAAGCAAAAGGTTCAGATACAATAAACTTTTGTTTTTCCTCATTTGTTATATTACAGTGCCATGAAAGGTCTTTTCTTTAATCTTTTTAATCTCTTGCCAATTTTAAGTCATCGTCACTAACCAAGTCTCTAAATCAATTCTTGGCATATTTAGCTAAAATGGTGTCTACTGTTCCATTACATCATTGATTGTTTAGCTTGCTTGTATGGAGCTTAACACCATTTTTCAGGACATAATAGGCTTTACATGGCAGCCAGCATATTTATTGGAGGAAATCAACACACATAACGCTACTGGCAAGCTTTCTCATATATACACATTGGTTGGACTAGAGAGAGTTGATTAGTTTGTGTGATGTGTATGCCTAGACCATTCTATAACCAAGGGCCCCATGATTGAATACAGCTTAAAGAAATTAACCCTAATTCAAAATCCTTGTTGCATTTAAATCATAACACCCATCATGCAAAGTGACACATGTCTCAAGATTTTCCAATTTGTATATGTTTTGCAACTTTTAATTCTGAGTTGATGCATGTGGATGTGGAAATTCAGTTACTGAATACTTAGCTACTTATGTAAGAAGCTCTCACATTGGTAAAAGCATGCAATTGGGATTTTATTTGCAAGAGGGCAATTAATTGTTCAAAATACTGTTTTAGCTAACTACATATGCGAAGGGTTGATGTATAAAAAAGAGGATCAAGAAGTCCTAGCTGGTGAAGATAATTGTATCCAAACTTGGTAGAAAGCGAGAAGGCCTTTTAATTTTGTACAGCAGTTTCATTAAGGAACCAACTATAATACCATTAGAAGTCTATGAGCAAAAACCACATTTAGCACCAACTAGACATCAAAACCATATGCATAGTTCCATTTACGGCCAACTAGACATCAAATAGGTCATCTAGTGAAAGCACAATGTCAAAATGACCAGCCATCTAGGAGAAGTAGCAAGGAAAGGGTTTTCCAGATGCCCATTAAAACAGCCATATTGGAGGTTAGATTGGCACTATTTTCATTTACGTCCAACTAGACATAAGAAGTCTTTCACTGATATGACGATTCATTCAGGAGAAGTAGTGATAACAAGATTTTCAGGATGGCCACATTGGTGGCCTTATAGGATGTCTGTACAGCACCATAATTCTCATTCAGGACCTGCTAGACATCAACATAAGTATTTTCTACACATGTTGACACACTGACACAATTATCCATTCAGAAGTAGTGATAAAAAGTTTCTTAATATGGCCACTGTGGCAACCACATTGTATGTGTGAGTGGCACCATCTTGTTTTTTCTTCCAGATATTTTCACACAAATATCATATTTAAAGATAACATGAATTCATACAAGATCTTGTCTGTTTATTTCATAACAGATTTTTCCCCCATATTAACATAATCTTTTGAGAACATTTATACATTATAGTTCTAGAAATTTTTCATGCTGCCAGAAACTATTAAAATCACAGCAGAAAGTGTTATGTTATATCTTTATTCAGCACTGAAAAATATTTATGAATTCTTAAAGTTTTTTCCCCATATCAACTTAATTTAATGAAGATTTTCAGACTATAACCTTTCCATTGGATTTACTTTTTCAAACATGGCATAAAAAGTATGTTATAGTAACCAATTTTTACATTGCCTTCACCATCGCAGAAATCTCTATTATCAATTTCCTAGTAAAGAAAAGCCAAGAAAATAAATGGACAGTTAATATTCACTTCAGGATCACAGACCTGAGGCAAATATGTCATTGTTAAATCAAACATTTTTATTGTGTTTCCTTTGACCTAAATATATATGTACTTGCTGTTACTCTAAACGAAGGCTGGTGACCCAGTTGATAATATAAGGATTTCAAAACAAGTGTGAGGAAATGAGAAACATGGCCAAAGAAAATGCATACCAAGGTTCTACTTTGTATTTATTATGTACTTCTAACCAGCAGGGACAGGGGTAAACAAACCTCGTAAAATGCCGATCTGAGCCTTGTATCCACCAGACGGGTTGGGATGAACTGACCTTTTGGGGTTTTTAAGGATCAGTCTTTAAAATTAAGGCCTTAAAAATGTTGAGATCTTATATTAAAAATGACAATTTGAGCCTTGCAGATTCATGTCCACAGGTGCCCAACTAAAATGGGGGGGGGGGTGCAAGGGGCAAGCTTGTTGATGTGTTATAAAATAACTGACTTATCATTGGTGTGCTGACAGGTGATGTGTAATTAAATCACTGTTGTAGTATTAATAATAAGTGAGTCTGCACTATGGAATTTCATACACCTAAACTAGCTCAACAACTAGAGGCAATTAAGAAATATATCCACGTTTGTGATTCTGTCAAATGGCAGATACAACAGCATCAGGAAGCTCAAGTGGCATTTACAGAAGGTAAAGAGCAGTTATACTTGTTATCTTTTTAGGGATGTGTTTGGATTTTGCCTTCAAGCTGGAGCAGTCAATGGATATATAATAAATCGCCATGGTCGGAATTTACCCAAGCTGGAGTAATCGATGGGTAAAGTCTTATCCAAAGTCGGGGTTTTATTCAAGCTTCAGGTGCAAGTTTTTGTGCATGTCCATGCCCTTGCATAAAACACAGTTACACATTTTTTTATATAGATATTTTTCAGTTGTAGACAGGAATAGTAAGTATTTGTGAGTGTTTGAAATGAATGGGTTCATTATGAATCGAGTGGCACTACATTTCAAAAGCAAAATTGGATTGAAATGCAAGAACTGTAGTATGGAATTAGTGTCGGTTCTGGATCGTAGAATGGAATTGTGTGTGTGTGATTGGATTTTTAACGTAGCTTGAATAATTTTTCAGTCATATTGCTACGATGTCTGCAGTGTGGCAGTTTATAGTGATGTATAGCACTGGGGCATCATGCTGCAAACATGTAGTGTGATGTTGCATCCAGTCACATTATCCTGACACCAGGCCGATCAGTCCTAACACTAACCTCTTAATGCTGAGCGTCTAGCGAGGCAGCTGTTAATACCATTTTTGTAAGTCTTTGGTATGACTTGGCCGGGGTTTGAACCCATGACCTCCCGCTTCTGATGCGGATTCTATAACCACTAGGACATCGGAGCCGTCAGAATGGAATTGTAACAATTACAATAGAAGCAATTTGTATTATGTTTGTTGGGGCATTCCTCACTGATGGCTGTCAGTGACATCATCATGGGAATGTGTAACAGCCACATTTTGTAAGAACAAGGTGTAGTTGGTGAACAATACAGACACTTTTCTGCCATTTCCACTGGCTTCAGATCATATGATCTTCCCTCATTTTCCTCCATTTCCATGTATTTGGCCATGAAAGCAATGAAGACCTAGAGAGATTTAATAAAATTTGTAATTGAACTTGCTTTCATAATAGTCTGTGGGAGGGGTCCTCTTCCAGGCTGTCGGTGTCATCATCATGGAGAGGTGTAACAGAGCTAACAGTTACATGTTGAAATAACATTGCCATAAGATTGTGGCAACATCATATAACGTTGTGGCAATGTGATTTGGTGAACTTGCTGGAAGGCTGTATAATGTTATTAAAACAAACTTCCTACAACATACTCACAACATATAAAACCTATATGCAAATCTGATGAAAGCTGCTTGTGTTTCTGAAACACATATTCCATACTGGTGGCAAGAATGTCCAAATCTACATTACAAAAATGAAAACATTACCATCCATCCAGGAGTTGCAAATGTATGAAATCCTCTTGTTGGGTAGTTTTACTAACAGGCTTTACAGCAGGGCCTTCCATTAGATTTAAATGTGGCAGGTGAGTTGACAAAGTAGGGTGAGGGGTTGGGAAGACCTACCCCAATGGGGATAATTCATTTTTTTTAAACGTAGCATGGTGTAAGGTAAAAGTAGATGGGCTGATAAGGAATCCACTGAATTTACAGACTAAAGGTTCAGACATTTGTTTTTAAGAGAAAAATGAAAGAAGGAAACAATACAACAGATATTTTAATATGACTTTAATGTTTATTTTCTAGATTTAATTAAGATTATGAATCAGAATCAGTCTCCAACTCCACTGTAAAGTTTATCTATTACTTCTTCTGCTCAGGCTCCTGCAAATTAAAACAAAACTGTAATGCTTAAATAAAGTCATATCATCTCAGCACTACTTATATATACAGAAGTCATGTTAATCAGCATTATAAAAATGTATGAAATTTTCTTCACTGCACTTGTGCTTCCCTTAATATCGTTAAGCCATGATACAAGATAACTTTGCACTTGTCATTTCTGGCAAGTGGATAGTGCAATCAATTTGCGCAAAGATGAATTTATTTTGTCCAAATATTTCATGTGAATAAAAGTTCCAAATGGACCAACTTGTCCGATCAGACAAGATGTATGTATAATGTAGTTAGCTGTACTCTAGCTCTGATAGTCCTGGGCAATAGGATAAGCTGATTTTGTTATCAGTTTAGAAATGCATCTGCTTTGCAAATACTATGCTTTAAAAGACGAAATTGAATCCAATATTGATGAAATAAGAGTCATTTGGATTACCTTGTTTTTTATCATTCTGCATTGGTTGGGTGCATATTGGAGGGTCTCTGATATGGCCTCTTCCATTCCATTTGCCTTTGCTTTGCCATTATTTTTCAAGCAGGCTTCTGCAAGAGTAATATAATGTTTTAAAATAAGTTTCACAACAAAGGATGCATTGCATTTTTCTAAATGCCAGCAATAATCAATGGAATATTTTTAAAACATGTACTTTGAAATGTGGTCTCAAGTTACTTTATCAATTCATTTAAAAATCTCTGGCAAGTCACATGAAAAACACAATTTAAATCAAGCCATACTTACTTATCAAAACCTGACATATCACAAGCTCTTGAAATGCTTTTTTCCCTTTACGTCCCTTTGGACTATACTCTGGCCAGTCTTTTTGTAAACCTGCCAAGGGAGCTCAAGTAGCATATCTGAAAATAATAATAATAATAATATTACTATTTTTTGATTTTGATATTATTATTATTAGTAGTATTTCATGATCGATGTGACAAAATATGCTTGTATATGGTTATTTTTTGCCATGGTTTTGCAAGCAAATTTATTTTCTCTAACTTGAAAAAAATTTGATAACATTAACTATGCAACACAATGTACTAACAGCAATTATAAACCAAATTAACCACCGTGAATCTATTAACTTCATAAATGACATTCACTCAAGGATTGAATTAAAATAGCCACATAATATGTAATAGTGCATGTAGTAAAATACCTGTTGCATGTTCATCTCTAAACATGTTTTGGCCTACATCCATAAGACAAAACAGCTGACCACTACATGTTCACCCCACCCCCAAAAATAATTATACAGGCACCGCAGAACATGCATAATGCATATTGAGGTTCACAACAGCAAATAAAGGTTATAACAGTTTTTTAAAATAGAAAATAAGGCCCCAATTTACCATCTTCTTGGAGAGTTTGGGATTCTCCTCCAACCTCTGGCAAAGGCCCTCTAGTTCCTCCACTGAATCACATGGCATTTCAAGAATTTCTTCTCTATATTCTGTGTATGGGCCTTGTGTATGAACTTGGAGGGCCAGCTGCTCCAACAAATTCTCAACATTTGTGTCCAGTTTCATAAGTAAATTGAACTGGAAATCTGTAAGAGATTTGTGATGAAATTAGTTTTGAAAGATCAAGATCATTATTATAAACTCCTTATAAAGATCTGTACAGTGAACATGGGTTTAACAATGAAAAATATTTATGGAATGAAATACATGGTTTTTGTACAGTTTATTTGAAAATAAATAAAACTTTTCCCTATAATCCTTTATGTTTTTATTCCCTGGATATGTTGTTTCACTGCTGGTGTCTGTAAAGTCTGCATTCAATGTAGATGGTTTAGGCGTCTGACTTACAGAAAACAATGGTATACATAAGAAAGGAAAATAAAAAAACCAATGGAATGATGAACAGTCGACACATCAATGAAAAACAATTCATTGTTTATTTGCACAAATAAGTCTTGAACAGTATGTTTTATGACCTATAATTTAATTAATTAACATCTCACAATGTTCTGAAATAACAGTATCTAAGCTACAAGAGCTTGTGCTTTCATGTCATAATCTTCCATTTTCCAAACAAATTTTGATGTTGACTCAATGTATATGACCTTAGCATTGAACACTAACATTCAAAATGTCTACAAGATGACAAAACTATTATCAACTGAAGTGACAACAAACCAATGAGTTTTACGGGCATTGAACATAAGCATTTTTAAATGCTACAAAATGTGTTTTTAGTGTACTGCCACAAATTACCCAACATTTTGTCAAACATAAAACAGTTCTACTACCTTAGATGAGAATTAAATTTATGAATACAGTGTATAATTGACTTACTCGTACTTAGTGAGCTGTAAATGAAATAAGAGATTATATAAAAGTCAACACCTGTAGTATTTGTTTCATTATTCTATAATGTACATTTTTTTCCATCCTCAATACTTACTACTTGCAGAGGAACTGGCAGAGAGAAATCTTTATATTCTCCACTCCAGAGTGGATGGGGATGGTGATGGTGTTGTCCTTCTGGATGCAGTTAAATGTATAAAAATAATCACTAGTCCTTAATTGCAGTAAAAAATAAACAAAGAAATCTGACTGAATTGTTTGGCATGTAAATAAAATGCATACTGGTTGCAATGACCACTGTATATAAGGCAGTGATACAATATATCACAAAATGCATTCTTTTTTAAGAAAACATCTAATCTCATATATACAGCATCATGAGTAAGTAAGTACTCTTAAACACATCTTATTAAACAGACAGAAAAATGATGAAATTTATACATACTTTTGATAAGGAATTTCCAATTGTGGTATGGTATAAAAGCAATTGATGAAAAAAGACCAGATAAACTAAATAAAACATACCAGCAGGATAAGAGGAAATCTTGGAGTCTGCAAAATACTCTCCATTTCAGGAGGTTTTGGATGAGATGGCTGACCAGAAAGGTTTCCACTTGAGATTTTCATCTTTTTTTCAGTTCTTCATTTTCATCTGAAATATCAATGAGAATTTGTAAATACTGTATGAGTCCTTGAATACACTGACTCCTTGTGACATACAGGGTTTGCAGAACAATCGCTAGCAATATTCACCACTTTTAAATCCAGCTGGTGAATTTTCACCATGAAATGCATCCGAATGCAGTGAATAATCCTGGATCAAAGACAAAATAGTGTACAGAAATGTGCAATAAATTAGTCAAGCTCCAGACAAAACAAAGATATGATTTATCTCTGATTCATAATGACTTTTCTTGTGCTACACATTTTACCAATGCAAATTACATTGAATTTTGCAAATTAAATGGTACAATTAAGATATGTATGTCAAAAGATTACTAATCTTCAGCTTTCCAATTAATGCTAAACACAAGTATCAAGTCATGTATTTAGTCTCTCACCACCAATAAATGCATTCTTAAGTAATAATCCTAGAGTGCACCAAAGTCATGTGAACTTGATCCAATTCCAACATTACTGCTGCTTCAGTGCTTAGATCCAGTATTGCCTTCACTAACTGATGTTATTAATACCTCTCTCTCATCAGCATAATTTCCATCATTTTTCAAAACTCCCATTGTAAAACCTCTGCTGAAGAAACTAACACTACACCATAACGATTTAAAGAACTACTGCCCGGTTTCTAATCTCCAATTCATAAAAAAAATCTTAGAAAAGGTTGTTCGATCCCAGCTTGTATCTTGTCTGAATTCAAACAGTCTTTTTAGCAATGTACAATCTGCATATCGCCCTTGCCACAGGACACAAATTGTGTCTGCAAATAGATTACACTCCAGCCCAGCTGATCTATGTTGTGGTGTTCCACAGGGGTCTGTTCTTGGACCTGTTCTCTACATTCTGTACACTCAGCTGCTCTCAAGTGTCACAGATCATCATCCAGTGTCTCAACAATTGTACACTGATGACACCCAAATATACAAATCTATCCACCCAAATGAAGTTGATGCTACCATCCAAGGTGTAGAGATGTGCATTTCTGATGTGAAATCATGGATGACTTGTAAAAAGCTGCAGATGAATGATGATAAAACTGATGCCATTCTGATCACAACACAAAGACTTTCTCATTCACATCCTTTACCTCACACAATAAATATCAGCAACATCAATATTAAATTCACACAATCAGTACAAAACCTAGGTGTTACTCTGGACAGTACTCTCACATTGCACCAACATGTCATGAACATATGCAAGGCTGCATATCTTGAGCTGAGACGCATCAGCTCCATTCTCAGATATCTTTCAGTTGATGCCACTAAAACACTTGTGTGTTCATTACTACTTTCAAGACTGGACTATGGAAACTCAATTCTGTCTGGTTCATCTTAATATCTACTGCAGAGACTTCAAAAAGTTCAAAACATAGCTGCTTGGATCATACTTAGAGTACCACAATCAGAGCACACCTCCCCACTGCTCTGTACCCAACACTGGCTATCCATTCGATCCAGAATCAAACACAAAATCTGTTCTCTGTGCTACGTTTCACTGACAGACTCTAGTCCAACATACCTATCCGACCTCACCTATGTGTACACACCAGCAAGATACTTACGCTCCTCTTCCGACAATCATATACTCATTATTCTCACTATGAAAACAAAGTCATATGGACAGCATTCTTTTGCATACCAGGGCCCAGCAACATGGAATGAATTGCCCACTGAATTTAGACACAAAGACTCAGTGATCCCATTCAAGAGTGCTCTCAAAACTACTTATTCTGACTGCAAAAACAAACTTAAAAACTTAATAATGTTAACTACCTTAAATATTCTCAGCATGTTTTTTATGTTTTCTAATTTCATGGTGTTTGTTTTTGTAATCATATCATTGTTTATGTTTTTATGTTGTCGAAAGTTGCAAAGCGCTTAGAACTTCTAAAGATTAGGCGCTATACAAAGTCCTCATTATTATTATTATTATATTTAGCTTGGATGAATATTTTTAAAATCAGTGGCCATAACTAAAACAATGGGATTTTGTTTTCTGATCATAAAAGTATGTTGGACACCATCCATGATGTACAATGCTGTCTGACATTTCTATGCACCTAAGGTTTCCATCTCAAATATTAAAGCAAAATGCATCCCGAATTTGACAGATTGACGAAAATAAAATAAAGCAATGCTTACCATTTGAAAAGAGGCAACTGTCACTAGAATATTCTATTTAAAATGATATTAATTTTGGACACAGGGGATACCACCCCCATGTTTTCCTGACTCGTGATATGTCGGCCTATTCTGTGCACAGCTTTGAAAAGACGTAATGTTTATCCATCGAGCTATAGAAATGAAATACATTTACTGTAGACTGTTTCTGTCAGCAGTTAAGTTGAGTAATTAGGTCAGGTTTATAGCTAGTTTACAAAATTCAATGTAGAATGCCAATAAATGACAAGATATATTTTTGCAAACTAAAGTGATCTTGAAAAAAGATTAGTAAAGTTTAACATTTTATAAAAAATAAGCTATTATGTGGAAGAGAAACAACAATGAAATAGGATGCAATGTGTTTGCGTCTTGTTGATGGGGGAAAATTACTAAAGAATTTAGAAACAGACTATACGCTGGGGAATTTTTTGAGAATTTATGTTCTGGCGACAAGTTTACATATTGGGTAGCAGATGATTTTGCATGTGCGGGACAACTTCTTGCAAAATTGGAAACTTGGATTAAAATGCAGTATTGTTTTAAGGTATACATTACCATATTTTATATAATGTATTGTATGATTCTAAAAGATGCATAGTTAATCGGAATTTCTGGGTTACAGATTCAAGAAGGTCATGGAGTGGGTCTACATGTTGACTAATAAATTACTATTTGATCCCCTAGGTGATATTTCAATTCTAAATTAAAACTAATAATACTTAATGTATAACCAAAAATGCAACAACCTGGTGGAGAGGCGAAAATGGATATAAAAAACTTCCATATAGCCTCAGCAAATTTAAACTGAATAAATAGGCAAAAAATAATTAAACTAAACAACAAGAAAAATTATGATATGATTTTCATACAAGAAACACATAATAAGTTGACTAAAGAACTAATAACTTCATATGAGGAAAAATTAAATGGGGTTATAATTGTGAATGATTATAAGGAGATGTAAGGGGAGGGGTAGCTACTTTTATCAAGAATAAAATGGGAGTAACTTGGGAGCAAAAAAACAAGGGAAACTTTTTTGCAGGAAGATTGATACATATTGTGATACAGGACACTCATTTTATAAATGTATAAATACCTGCTAATAAAAACAAAAAGCAACAATTCATTGAAAACCTGTTTAAATATGTAGAAACAATTTCAAAGGCCCCCCTCCAATCTGTGTTGATATTGATGGAAATATTGTGGATCTGATGTGCAATCTTACTGCATGCAAATCTTTCCAGAAAGCACCTATGTACTGTTTAGACACCGGTATTTGGTAACAGCCATATCTAGCGCAAAATTAAAAATGGTCATAGGACAGAAGGTTGAGTAGCTACAGTGTCATAGCCTCAATGTCTCCACGAAGTAGGGATAGTAATATTTGTGCTAGGGTTGTGCTATTCCATGTCGATTTACAAGTAACCAAACAGGATTTGATTTGGAAATATTTTTCGCAAAAAGATCTCTTCTGCCAATGGTAGCTCAATGGCTGGGAGAAATACTGGCAAGTCAGATGTGTATAAAATGTACAGCAATGTGTGCAGATAAAATTGTCAAAAATGTTTGCAGGTTTTAATGAAAGGGCTATATCAGCCTTGAAAGTGCCAGAAATTATCATTATAGATGTGGCTTGAGTCTACATGTTTTCAGTTAACAAAAACAGAGTATCAAAGCTAGTAACTGGCATCCTTGTTAATTTGACTAATAACTATTTTTAATTAACCATTTCAGATTTATAAATATATACTCAATAGTAGTGAAGTGGGATGATATAGCGTCAATGGGACTTACCATTAAAAACCACCCTGGGACGATATAGCGTCAATGGGAAATTTAACATTATGGAAACCCTTGGGACGATATAGCGTCAAGGGGAATTTAACATGGGAATATGGGACTGTTTAGCGTCAAGGGGAATTGAACAGGGTGGGACTGTACAGCGTCAAGGGGAATTTAACATGGGCAAAAAAAAAAAAAAAAATCTTGGGCCTGTTGAGCATCAAGGGGAAATGGAACAGGGTCAGGACCCTATTTTAATAAGGTCCCGACCTGATGGGTCTATGGAAATGGAACAGGCGAATATTGAAACAGGGAGGGGTCTCTATTTTTTATTTTTTTTAAAACAAAAAAAAAGAAAAAAAAAGGGTAGGCAATGAAAGTCAAGATTTTTTCGAGACCTATGAGTGGCCCTGAAAAGGGCCTTTGGGTTTCTTCTTCTTCTAACTCTTCCACTTCTTCAACCATCTTCTAACTTTTACCAATATTCCTGTCATCTTCTTCTTTATTTCTGACTCAGGCATCCAGTCAGGATGACCTATCACTCGGAATTTCTCCTGTATTCTTATCCAGTTATTGTTGAGTTTCTCAAAGATTTCTTTTCTCTTTCTATTTTCTTCTTCTTTTCTTTCCTTAGACCACCTTTCTTTGATGTTGTTTACCTCTTCCGTCAGCACTTTCCTCATTACTTCTTCCGTTTTTGTCAACTGGTCGAACCCCCATTTTACGTATCGCCACTCCATCCAATACAATACTTTTTCCAGGAAGCACCCGACTTGGATGACATGGTCCAGTGCTTCCTTCAAACTTCCCACTCTGACATAAGGTGGGTCAGTAAATCCTCTTGACTTGTTGACTTCTTCTTCTATCATCCCTGCGATGAGATCTCCGGCCACCTTTAGTCCTTTGACTTGAATAGTTAACAAGTCTTGCCTATTTCCATCACTCCATTCCTTTTCTATTCTTCCTACAACATATTCAACATCCATTATCCAAAAGTAGATATCTCTTAATAGATTGAATAATTTTGTCACCTCCATCTTCTTTGTTTATTCCGTGGAATGGTCTGAACGATTGTTGTTGTTGTTGAGTTGAATTATAGTGGCGTGCGCTTCGCATTGAGCATGTACCACTGGTTTATGATGCCACAGGCACCTAACTGATTACTCCTTGGAGGAAGGAATGGAGCCACTTCCTCCAGGCATATCTGTGTTCACAGAACACTAATTGATTGGGCCGTCAGGTCAAGGTACTTTTGTGTACACATCGATCTGATTGTAAGGCCTATGTTTTGTTTGAGTGGGATTGGACCCAGCACACACTCTGTCATTCATTTGCATTGATTAGCGACTAGTGGGATTGGACCCGATCTAGTCCGTATTTTTAATTTATGATGCGTGCACTGCACGTATGTGTTTTGATGTCTCTCCGTCGCAAAGGGCGAAAGTGGTCAGGCTCAGGCGGAGTTGTCTTGCCACAGGTTAGCAGGGTTTTTCTGATCCAGGGTATTTTTGTTCTAAATTTCCGTCTTTGGAATTTTGAATCATAAAAACTCTGTGCTGTTTTTAAGAGAGATAGAGTCTATTGAGGTCGATGTTAGCTTTTAGGTGACAGTATTTGTCGATTGGTTTTGCAGCCTTGTGCTGCTGGCCCTGGATGGAGTTGGTGTTTTTTCCATCTTACTGAGTAATTGTTTTTGGGTCCTAATTATCTAGTTGTAAATTTTGGTTGCAGCCTTGTGCTGCTGGCCCTATAGTCACTGGGTTTTTTTGACTACCTTATACAAGTAATTTTTGGGGTGGTATTCTATATATTTGTCATATTTGCAGCATTGTGCCGCCGGGCCCGATAGTCGTTGGTTTTTTTTGACTACCTTATATGTGTAAGTTTAGGGTCTTAATACGGGGGATCCCTGATGGTCTATTCTTGCGACCACCTTATACGTTCTATTTTGGGACTATATGGTTATACCTAGTTTTTGTCTTAGCTGTCACCTATGTAGAAGATAGACTTTTGGAGCTGTTAGTTAGGGTGTTAGGTGAGTATTAAGTTAGGAGAAGTGGAGAAGGTTTGTTTTGTTTTTCCCACCACCCACCCCCTGTATATTTCTTCCTGGTATTTGAACTAGGTGTTTTTTAATTTAATGATATTTGTTTGTAGAGTTTTATCAGTCAGTGGGCTAGTTTTGATAAAATGAGTTTTTCTATTGTTCAGAATTTGGTACTTGTTTTGTGAGTGTATTTATTTTGTAATACTTTTGGCTAGATTCGGATTAGATTCCCTCGTCGATCACACTCGCCTCTCATAAATGGAGAGTTCAGGGAGACCGAATCCTTGTCTTCGCCATTGGTCCAAATTTGATATATATATATTTTATGTAAGTATTTATTAGTGTAATTTAGATAATTTCATTGCTTAGCCGGTTTCGGATTAGATTCTCTCGTCGATCACACGGTCTGAATGACGAATACTGTGGGTTCTTATACTTAAAGCGTTGACGTGAAGGAAAACATCCCCCTAAGACTAAAATCTTATATTACCAAGATCATCACTTAAAACGTACAATTCACAATCTTCTCCTAGAGCAAAAGTAATCCACATAGTGAGTAATTTCAGACCACTGCCATTCAGGGTAACGTTCAAGAATCTCATTGAACTCTTTTGATGTAAACGGTCTAAAGCGATATAATAGTATGAATGCACCCTTGACCCAGAGAAATCTAACACACTGGTTGACTTTTTTCACTTATCTCTTGTGAATTTCTCGGAATAAAAGTTCTACAGTTACCCATTGAGATTTCACTCTGGCAAGCCCCTGCCAAACTTCCTTGTAAATCTTCTCTTGCAGTTCTTTAGGTAATGATTCAATATCGTTTTTGAAATGAAGTTTAAATACTGGTCTCGATGATGTCCAACATTTGACTCCTAACCAATCTGGTTTCTTCTTTAACGACATGGTAAGTTACTTCAATGTCTCGGTCCCACTAAGGGTAAGTAATGACAATTCGGTGACCAACGAGCATGTTCTAGATAGGCCGAATCTTGTGGTTCCCAGTGGTGAAGTGACACACCGCAACTGAAGCACTTGACTTTATCCCCTTCGTGCAAGTAGAAAAATCTGGCTCTGGCTAATTCTTTGGGGATCGGTCCTCCCAGATACTTAGGCCATTTTCCTTTGAATGATTGAAGACGATTTTCAAAGTCGCAGTATTCCGACAAACACACAGGGAACGAATATTCGTCTTTCACAGGTTCGTTTCGATGAGGGTTGGGTGACATGGACAGGAGTTTGCTCAGGGCTGGATGACATCCGTAGGGGGGTAGACGTGAAGGTGAACATCCACATTTAAAATGAAACCCAGTAAAGTGTCCAACAGGACGAGCAGCATCGCTGTCGCATCCCTCATGTTTGACACGCACAGCATCACTTTCCATGAGAGGGGTAGTGAGAACAAAGTTCTCATGATGCTTTACGGCATCGCTAAGGTCACAGCGTACAGCATCGTTCCCATCGCAAGGCTCACAATCACATTCCACTTCAGAAGCCCCAAACTTGAATTGTGCCTTTCTGAACTTGTTTTGTGTTTCTCTGAAAGTATTCATCTTGTTCGCTTGGTCTTGGTAGTCACAATGAACTATCGATCTTGACCATAGCCCCTTTTTATACTAGTCACAATGCAGTCTCAAGCTTGTACATCGTTCCTTTTCTATATCTAGTTTTTGAAGGTACTGTCTCTAAGGTACCGTCATAATTGTACCGTAGTGCAATGGGTGGAAAGGCCATAGAAAGGTAAGGGCAGTGCAAAGACCATCGAGTGTGTTCCAGAATAGCTGAACCTTTATAGATACATAGATCCATTCGTAACTTGAGTCCACAAGCAAAACACTGTACTTCGTATCCCAATCCTGACTCAGGTCCCAAGTAGACAAATCCTGTTCTAGCTAAAACATGCGAAGAAGGTAATCCTTCCCTATCCGTAAACTATTTCTGAAATGTGTCCAATCGACGGGCACAATCACAATAGTCAGGTAAGAAGACTGGAAAATGGTAGGGTTTGAAGTTGGAGTTCTCATCAGGTTTCTCACTTGATTCTTGCTGTGGCGTAGTCATGCTTCTGGTGAGTGGCTATCCACTTACAACCAATGTTTTATACCGACATGGCCATATGGCAATGTAAAGTGATTGGGAAGCTGCACTCGCTTCTGATACACGATTTGACAGACTTTTTCCAAGGGTCGACTGACGATGTGGTGAGTGGGTAAACGTACAATCTTGTTCGGTTGATAGGTGGTCACTTTAAAGTGTTCATCTTCTCTAGACTGCAAAGCTTCTTTCAATACGCCAAAGTTCACCACTCGACTGGTACGATAATTCAGAGTCAATCCTTTCACTTTACACTTCGTGTGCACTTCTCCTTGTTTGTCCCGGTATTCGTAGCCGTAATTTTTAAGACCACCACTGGCGAAACTTAGAATCTTGTCGTCAGAATGCTCGTCTGTCCAGGCTCCTAAACGGTCTCCTTCGATGTTAGGGTGCTGTTGACTCGGGTGATCGATGTAGATGCAACTGTCCGTGTCAAAGTACAGGACGCGTTCCCCTAACAGTTCTAAAGCTTCGTACAGTTTCAAGCGAGCATGAGCTGTCACGTAAGCTGCAATGATGACATTTCCAAAAGGATCGGCTTCTACAAAGTCCAGATCTTCTTCGTAATTGACTAAGATCAAATCTTCGCGAACGACGTCCACGTGTTTGATGAATTTAGTTTTGTTGTGAATCATCTGGAAGTAGCAGGAAGGTTCTGTCAAATATTCTGTCTTGGGTAAACACGGTCGTTGTGCCATTTTACCCCACAAGCAATTTAACATCACTTTGGCAAACGATCGCCTGCCTTTGTTTTTCTCGATGTGATCTAAAGTAATGCCTTCTTGTGCCCAGTATTTCTCTTTGAATGTCTTTTGGTCTTCGGGAGTGTGACACCAGGACGGATAACCACTGGCTTCTTGCTTTAGTTTCAAAAAGGCATCCACGTAGTCTGCCAAAATGCCTTTCTGAGTGGGGTCACCCTTGTTGTATTGTTCTGTCTTGGGAAAGTGACAAATTTCATACACTTCTAACAGTTAGTATCCCATGTCCAGAGCTTTGAACAATTCTACGCTGACCCACGTCCCCGTCAAGGCCCGTTCTTCCTGGGTGTGCTGACAAGGCTGGTCTTGGTTGCACGTTTCAGCACAAGTACGGCACAAAGGAAACATCAGTTTGTCTTGACAATGGTGAGGTAGAACGGGATGGTACAAGTCAGTGGGAGCCAAAACTTTACATTTGATCAAGCCTTCGTATTGTCGAATGTTTTTCAAATCGATGTGTTCCGTCAACAATTGTGGGTGCCCTGCAGGAAAGCGACAATATTTGCACACGTAGGGATACAGTGAACACACGTCCAAGTATTTGATTTCTTCTCCTTTCTCTTCGTCGGCTTGGTACAGCAAACTGGTGGCATTGGTCCTTCCTCCATACAAACTATCCCTAGTGTTTAGGGGGTCCATGAACTGGTAACTTTCCACGAAGTGTTTAAACTCGGGATCGGTTTTCAAACGGTGATGGTACTCGTGTTCCCACATTTCCACCACTTAGTATCCTTCCTGTTCTAACTTTAGGCGTCGCTGACATGTGGCCTGGTACAAGTCTTCCATGGTTCATTGTAAAAACTGATTTTTAGTGCCACTGTCAGGGTAACAGACGGGGCATCCGTGAAATAAGCAACCTTTAAACTCGTACACAATATTGGCGTTTTCTAAGTCCCAACCATCGACCGAATGCATTCTGATGGTCTTTTCACCCCCTCCGTTGCGGGCATGCTGAATCCATTTGTCTTCCTTGTCGCACAAGTAATGTAACCAGCGTAGGGCTTTGACCGAGTATTGACGTTTGACATAGTTGGTCATTTGAGGACTGATGACAGCCACGGTGTTTTCAGGCATGAATCGTTGCCGGTACACTAAGGAACATGCTTTGGCAATGGTGCAAGCTTCTTTGAAAGGATCGACCCCTCCGTGTTCCATGAACAGTTCTCGAAATTTTCCACAGCAACGCCGTAAAATGTCCACGTCGGAACGACAATACTTTAGCATTTCTTCCTGAAAGTCGAAAGGGTCAGAGGCGTGAGCCTGGTACCAAGCGTAGAAAGCTTCTCGTTGTTCGGTACGCATGTTGTCAGGGTCGTAATAGTGAGCCTCAGGCAAATGGGGTAGAACGGTGTGTTGATTGGCTTCCGTATTGAAAAAGTGTGGAAAGCACCCTTTAGCCATTTCTGTCATTCCAAACGTTTTAGGCATTCGACTCAAAGGCATGGCTAAGTAACTCATCGAATCTTTAAACTGTACTTGAGCAGCAGAGGGGGCGAATCCGACATTTTGTCCAATCGTCATTTATCTTAATTAATACTTTCTGCAACTCAACGATCTAGTGTCGTCAGCGCCTGGTAAAAAAAAAACGACGTCGTCGTCGGGGGATCGTCCAATCGTCATTTAGTTTAATTGATACCTTCTGCGCGCCGATCCCCAGCGTCGTCAGCGTCCGGTAAACACATCGACGACCACGTCGATGTCATCGCCCCCTCTGCTGCTAAGTGGTTATTTACAATTTAACCGAATATTTGGTCAAGTCCGATACGATATCGTGTCCGAGGATCATGTAAATTTATCGTTATGAATCCATGTGGGGTTGACTGAGCATGACTAAAAAGGTTTCGAAAAACATTAAAGTCCATGTCACCGCCGCACCATGTCTGCCAAATATTTCGTAGCGTGTGTGTATCAACGCCGTTGAATACAGCAAGAATATTACAGTTGTCTCTGATTACTTTTGGAATCTGAGTGTATCGTTGAGTGACATATATCACGTCAGTGTTTTTATGCCTGCCTCTGGAAAATAGCCTAGCTGTTTTTTTTTGATTGTCTAACATAACATCATCATACACGACTAGATTGTTAACGTCGCCATCAATATCATCGATACCTGGTGCATCATTGATATCTGTAATAAACTCGATGACATTTTTTTTAGCGATCGCTGATGCATTCTCGTTGAAATCTTTCAACACCTCGTAGCATCGTTGATCATCTACGCTAGGGGCGATTAAATACAACTTATCCCACTTCATCCATCTCCTTATTAAATTAAGTAACAATTGCGTCTTGCCGGATCCAGATGGTCCGATGATAATCATCCGGATCGAGTTTGGTAACGCTGCAACATGCTTAACTGGTTCTCTTGTTTTAGTCGCCGAAAAATCAATTATATTCATATCTCTATACATAAATTATGGATCTATATTGTGTAAAGTGTAGAGTGCGTACTGGCACAAATGATATGACAACCGCCACAACAAGAAATAACAGATCGGCGCTTACTGGCAAGTGTGTACAATGCGGTACAAAGAAATTTAGATTTATTTCTATTAGACCCGGGGATGTTTTAAAAAAAAGCGAGGAGGTGATATTGCAGCCAGGTTATCAAAACTCCCCGGAACACCGTGGGCAAAGTATCCAGGAGAAAAGCACCTCCCAGGATATAGCTACTGTGGCCCCGGAACACGATTAGATATCAGACTCGATGATCAAAATCAACCCAAACCCGGTGAGTATCCAATAAACGCTATCGATAAGGCGTGTCATGCTCATGATGTTGCTTACAAAAGTAGCGATCTGCAACAGCGTCATATCGCGGACGTAAAATTAATTCACGCGTTAAATGCTATTCCTGATAAATCCGTCAAAGAAAAATTGGCCTCATGGTTGGTAAAATCGGCTATGAAAGGTAAATTAATGATGGGCGCTGGTAATTAATAACAATATGGAATCCATCTATTATTCTCCGAGAGGATACTGGAAGGGGAAGGCCGCAATTGGTAAGCTTGCAAGCGCTGCAAAGGTAACAAAGGCCACTGCGGCTAATTGGTTATCCAAACAGGCTATATGGCAAATCTATCTACCACCGCCTAAACAAATCAACTTCTCGCGCTTTGATGTCAGCGTACCTAATGAAGTTCATCAGGCTGATATACTATTTTTGCCGCATGACAACGGTTACAAATACGCGCTAACCGTAGTTGATGTTGCGAGTCGATACAAACAAGCGGAGCCGTTAAAAACAAAGTCAGCAACTGAAGTAGCCGATGCGTTTGGGCTAATTTATCGAAGAGGTCCTCTGCGCTGGCCAAATCTACTACAAGTTGATCCCGGTAGTGAATTTCGCGGCGCTGTTTTATCAACGCTGAAACATCATAGCGTCGCGATACGACGAGGTCATACTGCGCTACATCGTGATCAGGCAATTGTTGAACGATTCAATCGGACTGTTGCTGAACGGTTATTTGGATATCAATACGCGAAGGAATTCATTGAAGAAAAACGATCTCGTGAATGGGTCAAAAGGTTGCCAGGCATAATTGCAGCGTTAAATAACGAGATTACCCAAGCAATCAACATGAAGCCCAGCGACGCGATTAAATACGAGTATATACCCGGAAGATCAAAAATAAATAGCGTTTCCAAGCCGATTCTCGGCGATGTCACCGTGAGATATCTGTATGAACCAGGAGAGCTTGAAGGCGGTAAAAAAAGAGCTACTGATCCTATCTGGAGTGTTACCACACATAACATATCAACGATAACACGATCAACTGGTAGACCACCGATCTATAGACTGGATTCAACTGCTCCTCAGCGCGGGTTTACACGCAAGCAACTACAAGTGATACCTGACGATACTCAATTACCCCCGCGTGGTCTTAACTAGCGCTGTTGCGTCTATTGCACTCAAGACAAGTCAACCTCACATTGTTTTTGACATGACCGAGACTGTTATCGATCCTGTCCACGGTAAATTGGCGAGCGTCTTTATCCAAATAACGGCAGCGCATTACACAATTGCAACTCGCGCAGTGATTATTCTGTTGTTGTCGTAACGCAATTATTAATTCGGCATCAATATCAAAACGCCGCTGTTTTTTTTTATCCTGTTGGCGGTAACCCGAGAGTTTTCTATCCATGACGCTTGCATCGATGATGTCGTTGTCGTTGGTGACTCCGTCACTGACTTCTTCAACAACAATTCTTCGAAGCTGATTTATTCTCCGTACTCGGGACACTGCAAGATAGACTAGATTCGACCATTCGATGCGATTATCAACCATCCAAACAATTGTGTCCGTGATAGTCAGCCCCTGCGAGGAATGTATTGTCGTTGCGTATCCTAGCGTCCACGGGGATTTATCAGCACGTAGCGCGTCCTCAACGACGCTGATATCAACGAACACGATATCATTCAGCACGAGAATTTGTTTTTTTGTCCCTGACGCTGTCGGGGCCGGGATTTCAACTTCAATGTTCTGCCGACGTGTATCCGCGGGTCTATAACATAACGGCACTGGACGTGTTGGAAACTTTTCCTTATGCAACGTAAACAACCTCCGCTGAAGTGTGTCTCTGACTATCTTTCTGCTCGCTACAATTAAATCGTTTGGTTTCCATGTTTCCCAGAATTCATTTAACGGCGTTTCCGGAATCACCTCGCGGATTATTTCACATTGAATTCTATCCGGCTGTAATCTGATTAATTTTTTAACCTCGCGCAGTTGTTCATCAAGTGCTCGGTAATCAGTATCGGTTTCTTCATAGTAGTCCACAAAACCCGTTAACCAATCATGTGGACCCTCGCCGACAAATGGTGGTGGTTGGCCATGGTCGCCACACATGATTACCGCCGTATTCGCGCGCAGCAACCAATCAAGAAACATTTGTAAAACATCTAACGAAACAGTACATATCTCATCCCAGATGATAACCTCAGGAATAAATTTTTCACCCATTCGATCAGGAGTCCACTCACCGCCGCTGTATCGAAAAAAGCTGTGATAAGTAACGGCGTCAACATTTCGTTGTTTTATCTCTCGCGCTAGTCTATGGGTCGGTGTAAGCACGATTATACTTGCCCGCGTTCGAAATAATTCAATTGCCCGAGTCGTCTTTCCTGACCCGCCACAGCCGCTTAAATAAACTGTTTTGTGCCTACAAATTGGATCAGAACACGGTGGTGCATTAGACCATTCTGACAATTTATCACCGCGTAAGTAATTGTTCTCAACGGTGACATCCGCTGACGGGGAATAATCGCGTCGTATTTCATTTTTAATTCTCCATGTACCCCAACTCTCGTCCGGACTAGTAAACTCGGCTACGTTTTCCTTGTACTTTACGTCAACATAAAACGAATCAACGGCTACTCTAACCGCGGTGTCGGGAAATTTATTTATCATCGAGAATAAATTGATAGCGGCATAACCCAGCATAGATGCCCTTAAATGCGGGTATGCCGGGCTGTCTCCGTCGCTGTAGGTAACAACTGTACCCAACTTTGTTCCATTGGACAAGAAAGCTGTTTTGCAGTTCACGTATCTATTTTTCGCCACTGCGTCCTTGATTATGAAATCATATTCCGCGTCATCTATAATCAGCCGTGAGCAATATCGTTTGTAATCGCAGTTTTTTCCACCTTGTGTGAACTTACCAATTATTCTTCTACCGAGATCTTTTGCCTCTCTGTTTCGTTGGTTGAATATCCTCCTGGACCATTCGATGATATATTCCTCGTCGGCATCAATGTTTTTTCTGGACTCGTCAATTATGCTATCTAGACGCTCCGGTTCTGGTAACCAGACTTCAGTCTGTGCCCGGTATGATATAATCGCGTCACTGACAATCAACGAAACTAGCATGCTACAATCAATCATATACCGTAGCAGCGCTATTGGCAGCCACTTCTTTTCAGCCATGTGCCTACCGATCCAAATATAGCAACAACGATGAAGTCCTGCTGCGAATTCAAATGATACTATGCGAGCGAATCCGGTTAAATCAAAATCAGGCAGTGGTCCATTAATAGCAACACGAGTCATTTCATGTCTGGGGTGTCCAAATCGTCTAAAGTACTTAGCGGCGGATCCATACCCGAGAAAACTCGCTGGATAACAGGCAACCATATCAACCGAGATCATAGCGTCGCGGTTGTATTCAGTGTTCCATAGTCCACCGTGATAATACTCCAAACAACTGGATTGTACATCCGGCAGAAATTCCTTGCGCGTTGGTCTCCACGCATTTTTCCTTGCTGCAACATGAGCTACAACCGATGGAATCGTAAAACAATTTGTTAGCAGTTGTTCATTATGCTCTTCAAATTCCATGGTGGTTTTTTTCATCCTGTTGTGAAATGCTTCAGTGCGATATAATTCACCGTTTGGTCTTACAAACTGATCAAAGGTATCCGCATCGTTTTCAGCGCTGCGAAGTAACCACATTGATACAGGGTCGTTTTTACACAAACAAGCAATAGCATCAAATAGTTTCCTCTCCGCGAGAAAACCGTCCTCTCCCAAAAATTCCCCCGGGATATACTTTACTGTTCTATCCCGTGGTAATATTGTGATCGCGGGCGTCCATGCGTGTTCGTTATGATCAATAATTTTGATTGGGGCCCCATTTGATTTATACTTCGATTCGTATAATACTTCACCGGTTATCGTTGTAACGGTTATTGGAAATCTCAACGACGTTTCTAATCTCGCTATGTCGCTGATGGTTGCTCCACGCTCTTTTACGGTTAGTTCCCACTGGTTGATTTTGCTACGTCGTAAATCAGTCAATTTGTTTCCTCGACATGCATTTGTAAAATGCTCTATTATTCGTTCTGCTACACAATTTATCCCCGTTGACTGTTTCATTGGTTTCAGTTTTCGGATATCAGGTTTCTTATTTAACGGGTATATTCCATAAACAACTGCTGTTTCAGGATACGCTCGTTCATAGTATGGTCTGTCAATTCCGGTTAACAACCCCGGCTTGGAGTCGCGGCTGACAATGACTGTTTTCTTGTCGCTGAGAACTGGTTCAAATTTATCACGTATGATCCAATCACCTGATTCCACCCGGACAATGAATTTTACTCTGAAGAAATACCTTTTACCGTCAAGTTGTGATATTATCGTTGCTGCGCGGTTGTCGTTCATGGTAGCATCAACAACGCCATCAATTCGAAATGTTGACCAACTATGAGATGCACCATCACGCTTGAATTCATCGATACAATCGCGTATTTTACTCAACAGGGTTTTATCGTTTATTAACGCTTTTGGTGTGTCCTTGAGGACTCTATCGAGATTGAACTTAATATTTTTCCAGGGCTTAATTGCTGCTAATCTCTCGAACTCATCCATATAATTAAAACAAGTATTAAAATGAAAGAATATAGTATAATGAATCACTGCAAATGGTTGATGATTGGGTCAACAACCCCGTGCAATAAATCATGTAGAGGTGAATTCTGCGGGTATCATTTACAAAGCGTTCTTAATGGTTCTCTTGGCCCCCTCCCGTGCTTGGTTTGCCACGTCGGTGTAAGAGGAAAATCGCAGTTGTGTATTAATTGTGGCGGAAAGCGATACAGGGAACTAAAACGCTATTATGACAAGCGAATTAAAAACGCCGTCATTGACCCCACCGCCGACTTCGTCATTAAAACCCCCCAAGACTACGTTGAAAGATTTATAATTAAACCAAATAATAAATTAGACAAGTAGTATTATTATATAAATGGACCAAGAGTTCAGACCTCACCCCTTGCTAGTCAATTACGAGGCATCTCGCGACGGCGTTGTTAGAAATTGTAGACTGCAGAAGCCGGTTGGATGGAAAAATAATCAGGGGTATTTGATGTTTGGTGCCGGAAAGAAGAAGTACTATGTTCATAGGGCGGTATTTGAGGTATTCAACGGATTAATCGAGAATGGACTTGTGATTGATCATATTAATAATAATAAGACTGATAATTCTCTTATAAACTTGCAAGCTATCTCGCAAAGTCAGAATGCCAAAAAAGGCCAAACTGGTAAATACCCAAAGAAAGCAAGGGGTGTCAAATCGTTTGATACAACAACGCACGAAGAAAAAACATTTCACTCCATGAATGCGGCAGGAAAATATTTCGACATTTGTATAACCTCAGTACGATTTGTTGCAGAAGGAATACAGAATTCAGCGATCTCAAAAAAGACTGGGCACAGAATTCGATTTTCATATATAACAGAAATTAGCGGAGGCCACCACCACTCGCTATAACCGAACCACAAGAACCTTATGTTACAATGGCCGATGAAGAAGAACTAGGCGCCACCGCAAGAGAACCAGAAGAAGAAATACCAGAAGAAGAAATACCGGAAGAAGAAATACCGGAAGAAAAAGAGAAAGAGGGGAATATACCCCGTAATGTGCTTAGAAAGTCCGCAATAGATCAAATCAGGGCCTTCAGCGATGAAGAATTAATTAATTTTGCTGCCAACAATTTTGCTAAGAAAACACGAGATAAGAAGCATATCAATAGCGGTTACGAGAAAAATATAAAGTCGTTAAAGGATTGGACAAGAATAGTGTATTTAGCGAGTAAACATAAAGATGCATTACCACATCGTGGTGATCCCGATTACGACGCATTCCACAATAAAGTTGAAAACAGAAGACTAAAAAAAGGAAAAGGATACTCTGTTGGTAAAGAATCCTACGGCGTTACCTGTCCTGGTAGTGTTCTCAGTGATATATCACGGCTAGAGGTACTAATTGGAGGAAAACGAGCCGGAAATAACTCTCCGGAAATAATCAATGAGGCCGCTGATATTTGCAAGCGGTTATTTGCAGGCGGTATTATGGACATTAATGCATATCGAACGCTCATAGACGAACTCGTGGATGATTAAAAAAATTATAAAATTATAAAATTATAAAATTATCGTTTTTGTTAATTTTTGACCGTTTTTTGACTGTTTTTGACCGTTTTTTGACTGTTTTTGGCCATTTTTTGACTGTTTTTGGCCATTTTTTGAGGGCAAAAACCCAAGGAAATCATTTAGAGAAAATCGATGTTTTTCTGAAAAATCGAGGAAAAAACGACTATAGGCAACAAAAAACGACCAAAAATGACTAAAAATCAAGAAAAAACCAGAAAAAAACCAGATTTTTATAGAGGGCAAAAACCCAAGGAAATTTTGATAAAATTTATTCCGGTTTTTGATTCGGTGGGGGGGGGGGTGATCAATCACTGGTGATCACAATCACTAATTGAAAAACTGGTGTTTTTATAATAAGGATGATCATACACTACAACCACGATAAACCAGTACTCGTCTACGTGGTAAACTCGCGATTGCCTGTTTACCGCGCGTACTATGGAGATGGCCTCGGTAGCACCATTGCGGGGTTATTTACAAGAATGGCTCCAAAAGTAGCGCCGTTAGCCAAACAATTAGGAATGAAGGCTATTGATGTTATTCGTGATAAGGGTATTAGTGCTATTGGAGATGTTGCCGGAAAGGCGCTTTCAGCCGCGCGGGACAAACTAATGTCGTTGGTGAAATCCAGGGGATTTTCAAGAAAAAAACAGATGCCATCAACGACAGTGATGCCTGCAAATGTCAGTAAAGTAATAAATAACGCCTTGGAAAAAAACTAGAGTCGTTGGCGGCGACGACCTCGCCAATGGCGACTTCGCCATCCACCGATGCGTCAACCAACGCGCTCATGAACGCAATAACGGGGGAGTGGTCTTAAACAGAATTCAAAGAATTTACGACGAAAAAATCGCAATTGAAAACATCAACATGATAAATAATAAAATGTTTGCGCGTACCGCTGATCCCGCGTTTGATATGGACGCCCCAGTGCGCAGGGATGATTCTGTCCGTGATTATCAATATTATTCTTATTATGCAGCACAACCTGACCTACGATCGCGAATTGAACTTCAGGTCCAAGATACCAGTAAATATTTTTTGCCGTGTGAAGCGTTTATCGAAATTGAGGGAGAACTCGTGACAAATGCTGCCGATAATGCACCATACGCAGATGACAATCGTGTTCGAGTTGGCTTTGTCAACAACGGTATCATGGCGTTATTTGAGAGCGCCAGATATCTTATTGACGGGCGAGAAATTGAATCAATAGAACGCGAGGTTGATGTTGCAACGACGATAATTGGGTTAGCGAGATACTCGGATGATTATACAAGATCGGCGGGCCCATCTATGATGTTTGCGAAGGACTCCACCGATAACGCTGATCATCTTCAGTACGTCAACGTGCTGGTGGAAAGAGATACCGCACTTGCTAATCAAGCTGAAGCAGCCAATCCAGACCGCAGGGCAAGACCGGGCGCTGAGTTCAATATTATGAAAAGTCTTAACGATACTTACAATATGGGATTCGCAGCACGAGTAACAATGTTGCAAAGACCACACCGACAGTTTTCATGCGCGATTCCACTCCATCACATATTTGGATTCTGCAGAAATGTCAGGAAGGTTATCTATGGGGCTCAGCATACAATCGCGCTAACGCGAAGGGGGGATGATAACAATGCAATATGGCGTGCTGCTGGCGTCGCTGCCGGTAAAGTCATTTTAACTAAAATGGCATTGTGGATGCCGGTGCTGACTCCATCAGTTACCACGGAAGCACGATTGTTAGCATTTATGGAACAGGGGGGGGAAATCGTTGTTGAGTTGGCTAGCGGTAACAACTGATGCTAAAGAGGATAACGTCGCCGATACGTTTACATGGCACCTGGCATCAAAACAGGGTGTTTCAGCCCCGCGTCATATATTCATAGCGCTACAGAATAGGGAACGATTGGGCAGTCAAGAACACAGCCATATGATATTTGATCGATTAGGAGTCAGGGATGTTTCGCTGAGAATAAACGGACAACAGGAACCATCCGAGGATATACAGCTTAATTACGGCGACAACCATATCGCACGTGTGTATCATCGATTGCTGTCATATATGGGTCGTGATCAAAACGTCGACACTGGTTTGCAAATATCACAATTTGATTTTAAAAAGCTGTATCCGATTTATTATTTTTCGTTGGAACATCTTGATTTAACGAGACAATCCGTCGTTGATATACACTTCCGAGCTCGTATAGCCCCGGGTGGTGTTAATTACAGAGCGGTTGCTGTCATTCTCAGCGATAAATCAATGCTGCTAGAAGGTGTTGGTGGACGAATGAGAATCGTTGATGCGCCAGTGGAAAACATGTAATTGAAAGCACAAAACGCGTTTATAATAAAATGTCGTATAGTGTCGTCAGTGTAGAGTTGACTGATGGTCAAGTCAAGAAATTACGATCAAAGTCGGCTAAGCAATGCGGGACCACAATAACGCTGAAGCCGTCGCAGATGGCGGGTGGTAATCATAAGATATCGTTGACGGCGCGTCAAATAAAACATTTCAATGATGCGATGAAGAATAAAAAGGGTGTTCAGGTAGATTTCTCGGCCGCAGCGATTAAAAACATGGAAAAGACCGGTGGGATATTTCCGTTGTTGGCTGCGATTCCAGCGTTGATTGCCGCGGCCGCACCAGCAGTGGCTAAGGCGGCGGCGTTAGGAGCCGTTGGTACCGCGGCGGGGATGGCATTGAAGAAGGCAACCGGGAAAGGCTATAAAAAAAAACGATCCGTGGCCGGAAAGGGTCTAAGACTACCGGGGACCCCGTATTCATGGTACTCGGGAAAGGGTCTAAGACTACCGGGAACCGTTTATTAACTCAAGAGTCTATGACTCCCATGTCTAATTTTGATTTAATAGACGCCGCAAACGCGCTAGCGATAAAAAACTTCAGAGGTGTTTTTATGAGGGATCAATTACCGGCGGCCCCAAGGAATATTGAAACCGGCATAATTAACCTCGATGGGTCCTCCGGAGCGGGAACTCATTGGGTTGCGTACGCGATTGATCCGCGTGCAATCGTCTATTTTGATTCATACGGGTTAGCCCCGCCGAAAGAGTTCATGCGGTATGTCCGGGCGTGTTCAGCCCGGGCGTGTTCAGCCCCGGTTTTTTATTCCACGCTGCCAACACAGCAGTTAAGTGACCCGCCGATATGCGGCCGTGAGGTATTGAACGTACTCGCGGCGATTTCATCATCGCGGAAACCACCTCATGTGGTTGTAAACGAATACACTAGTGGGGTCGTAGAGACCCGGCGGGTTAATTAGAAACGCTGTTTTTTTTTACAATAACGATGATTGATATCTGGGGACGACCGGTTTCGGCGCTGAAAAAGTCCACGGAAACGCCCGCCGCCAACATAAAAAAACTAATTGAGGATGAAATCGCTGATACGTTGAATTTAACCAGTGTTGACCCGGGTGAAATAGTTGTATTTCAAGACCGCCAGGGTAAATTGAAATCCAGTAATGTGTCATTGGATGACGTTTTAATACGACAGCGTGATACCGCCGAGAACGCTATCGCGCTGTATACCGCGACGGACGACTCAAACCGGGTGAATCCATCTTGACGATAAATGGAAAAATAAGTACACTTGGCGACAATTATGTAACCATGTCGAATTCGTTAAAAAGTTTACGTGGTGAATTTAACTCGCAGGTAAATCAGTTCAAGGCGATGCTAACGTATTTCACCGATGTGCAAACCACTGTCGACAGTTTTTTTCGGGGACCCCCGACGGCGACCGAACCGAATTTTATAATAATAACAAATGCTATTTCTGAGCTTATGACGCTGCCGGGCCAATTTACCTCGTTACGAAAAAATGTTAACAGGATCGATGACAACTTTGATAAATTCTTTGGTAAAAAAAATACCAAGCCGGATGAGATTACAATAACTATAAATGATATCACTGCGTATGGACAGAGAAAAGAAACAATCAAAACTGATGTTGCAACGAACAAAAGAAGTGTAGACGTGCATGAACGGGAAATAGGAATAATCGGCGCTAATGTTGCAACGATCATAAATAATGTAGACTCGCATGGACGGAAAATAGAAACAATCAAAACTGATGTTACAACGATCATAAATAATATGGACGCGCATACACAGGAAATAGGAACAATCAAAACTGATATTGAAGCGAACAAAAAAAATATAGACGCGTATTGGCGGGGAATAGGATTAATCAAAACTGATGTTGCAGCGAACAAAAAAGGTATAGACGTGCATACATATGAAATAGGAACAATCAACCTTGATGTTGCAGCGAACAAAAAAAGTATGACCGAGAATACACGGGAAATAGAAACAATCAAAACTAATGTTGCAGCGAACAAAAATAATATAGACGCGAGTTGGCGGGGAGTAGGAATAGTTATAACTGATGTTGAAGCGATTAAAGACAGACTACCGAGAATGACAGAGCAACTCGAAAAAATAAAAATCCCTCATGAGAACACCATCAACACAGTATACACAATTCGGCATGGATCATTCGATTGGACTCCTACACAGAATACAGTAAATATCACCGCAACTGTTAAGGGCATTTATCGATTGACACTGGTTTCAATGATGCAGTTTAATATATTATCGTCGAGTTCATCCGGGTTTAACAATACAATATCAACAATTATAGACAAGGACGCAACTGAACCATTTACAATTTATGCCGTTGATAGAAATCTAGCCGGGGCAAACATTACATGGTATGTGGAATTTGCAGCGGATCTAAGTAATTAAAAACACTAGCTCTTTTAAAATAAAAATGACCACCAAGGTAATTGAATCAGAGGTATCACCAACGTCACATCAATATCGATTCGATACCGCAAAAGAGTTCTCCGAGAACTTGAAAACGCTTTCCGAACAATACCGTGTAAAAATAAAAAAATACCGCCGAAAAATAACCGCCATCGACGCGGTCGTGTACTCGGTGTCAGGTATAGTAGCCGGTACCGGTGTTATTTTATCCACGGTGACCACGATAGCCCCGATCGCTGTTCCAATCGCTATCTCCGCAATGACAACAGTTGCTGGAGTCGCCAACGCAATCACTAGAAAGATATCGTCGTGTTTTCAGAAAAAACTCAACGAGTATACAGTAAAACATCAAATAGTATCCGACGCGTACTCGAAATTATCCGGGTTAATCTCGTTATCGATTGATAATTTGTTCGTATCCGATGTTGAATTCTCCACGATGGTCCAGTTGTATAGCTCCGCGATGTCAAAAATCGAGGATTTTCAACTGGAAGCCGGAACCACCTGGTTGTTGAAATTAGACACTAAAAACAACGAATAATAATAATGTCGCTGAACCCCGAAGGGTCTCAATTACTTCAGCGGATCGCGGAGAACACCACTCCGGTACAAACAAATATGATATCGATAACGTCAACGAAGCCAGAATTCAGTGTGAACTTCCCGTCGCCGGTTCCAGTGAAGGAAATAGCGCTGGCAAAATTGCGAATGTATCACAGTTGGCCTAATATCCGAGCGGACGCATTTAACGGACAACAACCTAATAACTCGCTGGTTTTTGCATGGACAAATAAACCCGATGGAACCCCAGACTGGAAGGAGGTTACAATACCAACTGGGTCATACCAAATAGAACAAATCAATGGAGAATTTCAACGCAGGATAAAATCGATCACAGGAAAGGAATCAAAAATCGCTATTACGGTTCATGAACCGACGTTATCGTCGACGATTGAAATAAGCACACCGGGGTATATGGTTGATATTTATAACAGTTCAATAAGAACCATACTAGGATGGCCTAAGAATCCACCTCATGAAATCCCCGCGGACACCCCCCCATCAACTATCTTCAGACACGATAACGGAGATGGTGGTAGGCATATTGCTCCATACAACGTAAATATTGCATCGGTGATAGCAATCAATCTGGTGTGTGATGTTATCGAAGGGAGTTACCAGGTGGATACCAAGCAATCAAATCAAGCTCAACAGGGGTATATCCTTTATTCATTTTCACCAACAGCCCCTCCGGGATTTTTAATCGTTGAGAGTCCGATTAATCCGGTCTATATGCGATGCCATGATCGGTTTTTAACGAGAATTAATTTCAGACTTACCGATCAGTCAAATAACCTAATTGATCTGCAAGAGGAGGAGTTAGTGATCACTCTGTTTGTAAGATCATAGCAGCAGAGGGGGCGATGACATCGACGCGGTCGTCGATGTGTTTACCGGACGCTGACGACGCTGGGATCGGCGCGCAGAAGGCATTAATTAAACCAAATGACGATTGGACGATCCCCCAACGACGACGTCGTTTTTTTTTTACCAGGCGCTGACGACACTAGATCGTTGAGTTGCAGAAAGTATTAATTAAGCAAAATAACGATTGGACAAATTGTCGGATTCGCCCCCTCTGCTGCTACTTGTCCCACTTGCATGAAAATGATTTTGGCTCCATTCAAAGTGACTTTAGGACGTTCGGTGCCATGTTCTGTATAGTATCTGTGAAGAAACTGTCCATCGTATCCGGAGAAATTGTGAGCCATCACTGTGGCATGACGATGACAATCTCCGTAACGTTCGATGTCCTCTTGGCTCCACGTCTTGTCGATGGGGTGTAAGACCCATCGAGCGAAATCAGCTAGCATGTTCGGTCCTCAAAAGATTTTTTCACGTCCTCCAGAAATCTTGCTGCAGTGAGGGCAATGACTGAAAATAGGTTCTTGAATGCACTTCTCGCACGCTCGATGAGCCACGCAGAAATTAGGAATGTGAATACCAGTCTCTTGCATGCATTCAAAATCGAAAAAGATGAAATTGCCTTTCTTCTTGTGACCAATCTCTTTCTCTGGTTGGGGTTGGTATTTTTGCACATAGCATTCGTGTTCCAAGTCCACGATGTGGCAGCAAATGTGACATTTTTTCTTTCCTCGACATAGGTGTGCCTTGGCATTATTGGTAAGTATGCCAGGTAGGGCACAATCTCAGCAGCTGACAAGCACATTTCTTCTGTGAACCTTGCATCTTCAAATGTTGTTGGTAACAGGCAGGGCTGACAAACGTGTGCAGACCAGTTGAACAATGCACTCGTTCTTGTCCTTCGCTCAGACAGGGTGGAGAGGCCAAACATGCTGAGCATTTCAATCCACATCTCGGTGATGAACCCTTCTGCTTTCTCTAACAGTACTTCGGACTTGAAATCTTTAAACTTCACCGTGTATTTGTAAGCTGTAGTTCTAAATTTTCTAGAGGGATGCTCTTCCGTCTCTTGAATGGAATAGTACTTTTCAGGGTTGACTAAGGGTGGTGAAGTTTGTTTAGAGGGTTTGGATTCTGGTTCACTCATGTCCTCTTCAAAATCACTGGCATGAATTTGTGCCAAGACTTCAGCCCTGGTACGAGGCGATAAAGCACGTTTCTGCCTCTTACTTTCTTCTTCTTTCTTCTCAAATGAATTGGATCGTTTCATCTTGATAGCAAAAAGTCAAATGACTAAAGTTTAAACACCATGGACTAATTTATAGTCATAGCAGACCAGCGTATATAAAAGGGTATGTGTCTTGTCCTTTCACTATTCATTTCACTCTCAAACCGAGCACAACGATGGAAGAGACTACCCAGATCGAACGTTTCATCAGAGCTTTGCGAGGGGTCATTAGAAAATTCTCTTCAGACCAGCCGAGGGACTACTCTCCTTCCTTTCAAGATAAAAGTCAAGATACTTGCTATATCTGTCAGAAGAAAGGGCATTGGTCTTCAGAGTGTCCAGATCGTCAAAAAAGAAAAAAAGGGGCTAGAAAAGACAAAAGTCAAGATACCTGTTATTATTGTCAAGAAAAAGGACACTGGTCTCCAGATTGCCCAAAAAAGAAACAAGGAGTCAGAAGAAGAGAGGGATTCTTCAGAGGAAGAAGAGGAAGAAAACAGGTGAAGAAAAAGAAACAGGAGAAGAAAAGAAGAAGAGAAGAAAGTGAGGAGGAATAGGAGGAAAAGACTGTGGTGGTGAAGAAATTCAAAAAACTGAGAGAGTGAACAATGAGACAGAAGAAGTTTATGAACTTTTTAAAGTGCTCTGTTGTGAATTGTGAATTGGATTGTAAATATTTATAAAAGAATAAATTAGGTATTAAAAGGTAAGTGTCTTTGGGTTTTGATTTTAAAATAAGAACCTACACTCACACAATCATACACACGTACTATAGAGGTAAAATGTTTTTTTTTTATAATTTGAATGGATGTTGGCAATTGAAAGTCTATCTCTTTTCGATAGACGTGGGTGGCCCTGAAAAGGGCCTTTTTTGGTGTAGGGGTGAGTTTAAGCAATCAACTTTAACTGCCTTAAGCCTTTGCCACGGCCAAGGCCTACTTCTGGACTGCGTAGTGTTGATGATGATGATTTGGTTGAAATCACTAAGGGTGGCACGGGAGGCTTAGTCACAGGGTTGGAGTGTTTAGCTCGGGAAGGTCGTATTCTCTTTGGTCGTAATAAAGAAGTCTGATAACATTTGTTTCAGACTTCTTAACTCCGCTAAAATGTCTAACAGTACCGTGACCATTTGATTTTCACACCCTTGTTTCTTTGCTGCTGCTTCTTCTTCTTCTTGTTTTTTTCTTACCTCTTCTTTTTGCTGCTGTTGCTGTAGGAGAAAAGCTTGTTCCACTTCCTTTTGCTGTTGTATAAATTTCTCCAATTCATCTTTCTGTCTCTGTCTAAATTTCTCCACGTGTGGTAATGAAGGAGAAGGTGACGAAGGTTCCGGAACAAATTCTTGCGAGGTAAGAAAATCCACAAAATCCCAATTCACCTCTTCTGAAAGTAAGTCCGGTTTCCCTTGGGTAGTCTCCACAGCTGGTGCACCCCAATTTATCGTTTTCTGAGTTTCCGTCATGTTGAAAAACTGTCGCATGAATTGACTGCACACAGGTGCTAGCAAATCTATATAGACCACATGACGTCACAGACTGCTCTCTTCGGATTGGATGTGGGCTGACTGAATTTTGTAACGCGTGTTTGCATTGGTCAATGAACTCCGTTTCAATCCTTCCTCTCCCTATAAATAAGTGCAGTTCACTGCATTCCTCCACCTGTTCTCGGCGCCTCAACATGTGGACCAACGTTCAATCTTCTACGCTTGTGTCTTCGATGATGTTCAGGACAGACATACCGATGTACGTCCGATCCAAGTGGACAGTTGTCCATAGGACAGATACCAGCCTATGGATACGTAAGATCTATGTGGAGAGGCAAGGATGTCTCAAAAGAGTTTTAGTCTATGGTCCTGCAGTCAGGCGAAGCCTAAGGACAAGAAGAAGTCACAGATGCCCTTTATGTTAAGGGCATATTAACATAAACCCAAAGGCCCTTTTCACGGCCACTCATAGGTCTCGAAAAGATCTTGACTTTCACTGCCTACCCTTTTTTTATTTTTTTTTGTTTTAAAAAAAATAAAAAATAGAGACCCCTCCCTGTTTCAATTTTCGCCTGTTCCATTTCCATAGACCCATCAGGTCGGGACCTTATTAAAATAGGGTCCCGACCCTGCTCCATTTCCCCTTGACGCTCAACAGGCCCAAGATTTTTTTTTTTTTTTGCCCATGTTAAATTTCCCTTGACGCTATACAGTCCCACCCTGTTCAATTCCCCTTGACGCTAAACAGTCCCATATTCCCATGTTAAATTCCCCTTGATGCTATATCATCCCAGGGGTTTCCACAATGTTAAATTTCCCATTGACACTATATCGTCCCAGGGTGGTTTTTAATGGTAAGTCCCATTGACGCTATATCGTCCCACTTCACTACTCTCAATGTGTTTATACCAATATTAAGTTTCTGTATGTCACTGTGTTTAAGTTTTGATTTTCTCTGTTTTATTTCACTTGATACAAACACATGCTGACTAATCTTGTCATGTGGTGTATCTCGATCATACTGTAAAAGTGCATAGCTTAACACAGGTTTCGAACTCTTGCTATGAGCAGCAGCAGTAAACATGGCATGTACCACTAGAAATCAACTTTTTTTCTTCTTGGCTACAAAATCATTAGGTACTAATGTGTAAACTATTAAGTTGGTAATTTTTTAAATATAATTATTGTGCAGATTTACTAAATGTACTTGTGCGATACTAAGTCCCATGTTTGTTTAAAGGTTCTAACAAGCTGGGGTTTTTATGCAATATGTCATAAGTATATAAGGTGTTGTGGGCTGAATGTATGAAGACAGCTCAGCAGCTTTCTAACTAATATTGCAATTACTATGAGCTTTTTTAAAAGTTATTTACTTTCTTTAAGTTGTTTCTTACTGTTCTGTATATAGTTTAGAAACTTTAAGCAATATTTTGGACTAGTCCGATAACATAAGACACATCACCCAATATATTTGTTGGGGGGCTGATGGGTCTTACTGCCTAACGAAGGGTGCTGTGTGGAGCGTTTTGATGTTGACTAACAGTGTAATGAAAGTCAAATTTTCAGAAATATCACACACAACTGGTAACCAATAACAATGCATTTCTACAAAGTAAAGTTATAATGTTTTTGTCAGACTTTACTTATCCTGATGTCTTTTCTCTAATAAATTCAAATTCTCACAAAAGAACCGGACCTGTTTTCAAGTTTTGTTGGCCCACATTTCAGTTGGCTGGAAAGTGATGAAAGTCAGGAATGCCAAAATCGGGTTAAGCTGAAACATTATTCTTTAAGGAAACAAATAAAAATATGTTTTGCCTATTGGAACTGTAAGCAATGTTTTGTTTCATTCAAGAAACATATTCCCCACATGAACCTACTTAAACAAACTTTGGCGTACCTCGACTACCGTTGCATTGCAACAAATTCAAATGTATGTCAATGGAACATGAAAATGTGTCCATTTGCTAGTGTCATATTTTCACTCCACCAGGATAAAGACAGCACTGTAAGTATATTAATTACACATAAATTAGTGGAAGAGTGTCGATATAGGCTGCCAAGTGTGTGAGCTATTCCTGAAACTTGGACTACTCATTCCGATGACAATTGACATTGGAACACATATACATGGTCGTTATTTGGGTAGTAAGACATAGCACTAAAACAAAATATTTTGGACTTGTACATTTTTGTTTAAGATTTTATTTAAGCACAAAATATTTATTGATGGAATTTAATGTGCTTTTCTCTATTCTAAATTATATAATTAATATTCATTCCTAACTTATTTTACAAGCAAACTACATATAGTTATATCATTTGTTATAAGAACTTGGCTATATTGTCAAGTGAGTGTTATCTTCACATACCAACACGTTTATTTTGTATGTACTGATTTTCTGTATTTAAGACTCTAATTCCATGCCTGAGAAATTTTTCTTATGCTGCAATACATGATTCAATTTCTTATACAGTATAGGTCCAAAAATGTTCTTAGGGATATAGAATACCCAAGTCATTGTGAGTGTTATCCTTGCTGATTTGATCTTTGCAATACAATTTAATCATTACTTAATCCATGATATGATTGAGGTTTTTTTAAACTAGTAATTTTTTAAATTACATTACATTTTTTTGTAATGTAACAAATCCAAATCACACACACACACTTAATCTAGCACTTCACACACATAATTCCAATGTCTTCACAAAAAGCTCAAAATGTCAAAGTCACTGTGAGTGTTATCTTCACTGACATAATATTCTAACTTCAAGTCAACAATAACTTATTAATCTAGCAATCCAGAAAAGCATAATTTAATGACATTTTTCTTTCATAATTTACTAGTTGTCTAAGTCTGAGGTGGGGAAACTAGTTTTCAATGTAGCCACAGGTGTGGCGAATGAGAAGTGAAAAACATCATACGATGCCACAACTGAGCCAAACTTACATGGCCAATTTGCCACTTGTGGCAATTGGTGACAAGGTTGCCCACCCTGGGTCTAAGTCAGTGTGACCATTGTCATTACCAGCCTGAAACCCAATTTAATGCCATTTGTATAAATTCATTTCAAATAAATATTATGATATAGTTGAAGTGTAAAGTCAAGCAAGTATTCTGTTTGCAGATTTTACATTTTAGATATTACAGTAAAGTCATATTTTCTCTTGTGTAGTGAACTTTATTGCAACTGGTTCCAAAATAGTAAAACTTATTCAGTTTTCATTCACCAGAATAGGTATTAATACAATCCTGAATTAACTGTATGGTACTAAAATATACCCTGATCTTGTGTGAGATTGTAATATACAGAACTATACCTCAAGACAACAATAATATATTGAATTTATATTATATCAAGACTGTCATGGTTATGAACTCCAACTTTATTCAGGTTTTTTCATAATAAATGATCATCTTGTGTTATGGCTGAAAAGAAATCAGAGTTCATTTTAACTCCATTCTCTCCACATTTGTCAGTTGTTATGAGGCATACTCATCATCAGTGTTATAGTAAAATGTAATCTTATCTGGATCAATCTTGCTGGTGTAATATATGAATGGAGAAAGAATATTATCATCCAGATTAAAATATTTTTTATTCAGACTCTACTGAAAATTTTAGCTGGATATGGGATACGGAGCCTGATGTGTACGAACAAAGCAATGTGTACCATGACCTTTTTAATTTAACATTTTAAACTCCTGCAGAAGAAAGAGACTTTTAGATCCATTAAATTGTATTAACAAAAACATTTCTTCAGTATGATTTTCCTTTACTTAGTAGTGACACAACTCATATTTTAAAGTTGTTGTTTTGTGTTTGGTTTGGCTTTTTATGGTAAAGCAACACAAGTAAGTTATTTAGTGCCAAGGCACTTTAAGTAAAGTGCCTTGCCCAAGGACGCACCATGGTAGCTAACCCAGGTTGGTCCGATGGTAGAATTTGAACCTACCTTATTTCACAGGTCCAGAAAGCTAACCACTGAGCAACTACAGCTCCCCATCTTATAGTGGAATGCTGGTATACTTTATGATCAAGAAGGATGGGTTGGGGTATGCATGTTGCATCTGAAAAAAGTGATGGAATTTTTGTTTACATAATATTTTAGTCATACAATATGAATCATTTTCTATAGATTTAAGATGTATCAGATCAAGTTAAGAAAAATTATATATTCTGTTTCCTGGGAATGTACTAAAATTCACTGTTAATGTTTGATTTTTTTGGTAGTAAGCTTACTTGGTATTTTTTTCTTTTTAACTTGAATACCTAATTTGTTAACATCCTGTCATAAATCTTCATGGTTCTGTCTATAAAGTGACAACTGTTGATACATGTAGGGAAGTTTTTGTTTATATCTTTTGATTTTTGTGGTTCTGGAAGTTGCAGTATTTGTTGTTGTATTATTAACCATTTCAGTAATTTAATGAATGCAGAGTATACTGCTCTATAAATGAAATTTAAGGGAAGATAATGTAAAAGTATGTTTCACTGCAAATATAAATTGTTTAAAATAATAATATATCATTTATCATATGACTATTCAATTGTGGTAACTAGTATTCCATCCAATATCTATATATTAAAATATGTCTTTTCATACAGCTGGTGATCATTTAGATACAAGTCCAATTGAACATAATCAAATTATCAATGCAGGTGTTTTTATTAGTAGTAATATTGCAAGTATAATGTGTTAGTATTAAGATTTCATATACAGGTATGATAAGTGTATCATAAAGTTTAAATGATGCTCCTTGTTACAACATAAAATATGTTCATTGAAACAAATGGTTCACTGGTAAATTGGCAGCAAAGGTCTTCACTGAATTATGTTGCATAAACTATTTTACAATAAAACATATATGATGCATCTCAATTATGATGATATGGAGGAGGAGGATTAATAATAATGCAGTTTAAGTTATCTTCATCACATAAGTTCTAGCAGATGTGTCATTTTTATGTGGCTCATTATCAGTTTGAAACTGGTCTATGATTCCTGGATCTGGACATATCTGGTCCCCTGCTGTTGTGCTGCTATGGTCTTTACAGTTCATTAGGATATCAGTTACACTTGGTTTACATTTAGAACCCCATGAGATGGAATGCCCAGTTTGAAACTGAGAGAATGGTTAATTATCCATAATATAACTCCTGCAGTTATTATTAGGTTTGATATCAAGGTCTTTCATTAAAAGCTTTTCAACTCATGTTCTGTTCTACCATACAGATAAATAAAGTCAAATTCAAGGCTTTCAGAATTGTCCAGTTTGTTTCATGTGTTGTCAGTTTAATGGGCAGGTAACTAACTGTGCAGCAGACAGACTGTATATTGCCACTGTACCATATAAATATCAGTGCTTAGTCTGCTGTCAGTGGCTGTGGTTTGATTAGTTACAAGTGTCATCACATGTAACTAATTATTAACCAATGTAATGAAACTTATATAATTAGAAGGCTGTATTTAAAAACTCTAAAGATCTTAAATGTGTGCTAGAGGGTAGGGTTAGCAGTTATAATCCCAATTATGTTGTGACGAGCAAAAGCACTGCACACATTTGAGCTTTTAGTTTGGTTCTGGTAGGGTCAAAACATGCAGGTACATTTTGATCTTTAAAAATTAACATAATTCCCATGTAATACTTTCCAAACCTAAGTATGCAATTGATCTGATAAAAGTTTTGAGATTACTGTTTAGGCTCTGTTCTTACAATACTAGATATACCTGACTACTTCACAGTGAAATGGCCAACTGTTAAGTTATATAAGCCAGATGAGTAATGTTAGCCATTTGTTTAAGTGTTTTCTCATTAATTTCATTTGTGTCACAGAGTTGCATGCAATATTTCTTTCTAGAATAAATTTATTTTATTTTCTAATTGTGTATTTTATGGTCTCACTGGACAGTTTATCTGGTGAATTTTCATCCGACAATGACCAATTACAGAAAAATGAGAATAATTTTACACTGAAGATACTAACAAAAACAAACTAATGATTTTTGTAGAAAGCATACATGTGAGATTTTGACTGCAGTAATCAGGTTAATTCCTGATGCAGCTATTGATTTCTAAACTGAACCATCACTGCCACCATCTCCTAAATTTTACATTCATTTTTGACAAGAAATAGCTATTTTCAATATTTTTCTGTGACAAGGCAGCTAAAAGAATCAGTATGTGGCTTATGCATGAATAAAGTTCACTAGTACTATAACAAATTAGCATACTTTTTTCATCAACCCTCAACCATCTAGATTTTTTTATATTTGCCTCTGTAGCAGACACACATAAAGGTCAGCAGCTCATTTGCAGATCAAGCATTTGATCTCCAATGCTCATCTAACTGTGACAGGCAGTCACTAACAAGCCAACCTATTTCCATGCCTAACTCAAAGTAAATCTAAACCACATTATAGATTTAGCTTATGTGTGAATTTAGAAATGCTAGGCTTGTGATAATTAGGTTCATGCCTTCTACCTTAAAAATTAGGTGTATGTCAAAATACAAAATTATCCAGTGAGACCTATGATGTTAATTTTAATCCCTATGGGATTTGTGACATAAAAAACCCAAATGCTTTATGTATTAAAAGGTAACTAATGGGGGCAGGATCTGCAGTGAATCAATGGTATGTATGATAGACTCCTGATAAAAATGTTTGTGTTACAATCCTGTTATCAAGTCAACCAGGTTACCTACTGCAATGTACCCTTGCCTTACTCCAATTCCCTCAGTACCCAGTAAACAACTAGTGTTGCTGTACATAACAAAACCAGTCCATATTGATTTTACCTATTTTACTAAATCCTGACAAAAATAATTCTCTAAATAAAGCATGATTAATATGTGAAGGTCTCGCATGTAATCAAACTCTTCCAAGCTTTTAATGATATGAACCGATTTATCAATGTTTATCAAATTTACATGAAAAACTATTTCTTATTTGTTATCAAATATGTTAGATGTTTTGATCATATAAGCATTTCTGCTACATTAGATCAAAATAATATTTTTGTCAGAAATAGAGCCCTTATAGTATTTGCAAGGTCAACCAATCAGATGCAGAATTTGAGTTTAATATGAATGAATATTTTTTTTACAAAATTGCTCCTTTGCTATATCTTGATGAGATAAATCTATTTACCAAGTCTGATAAAATTAATGAGAAATAGTTTTAAGAGCAGTAGCAAGAATGGCGAGTGAGATGTAGAACCACCACATTATTTGCATAGAATTTGCTTACAGCCTCAGACATACAAGCAAATAATTAAACAAGTCAGATCTAAATTTGACCATAAACACTGTTGTGCAAGTCGCAAGAAACTCTGCCAATCAGATGCAAGGTCACTTCATTAACATACCTTTATCACACTCATAATAAGCATCATTGTGAAGCTTGACTATATAAGCCCAATGGCCAAGTATGATCAAACTTGAATCAGCAGTAGTGGTTATAACCTCATGTATTTGTATGCATCTTCACTTCTTCAATCTAGATCTCATTTATATAAGCATGTATTCTAAATTTAGTAAAAACTGCACTATATGCATAAATACTGCATGCGGTGGTAACATGCTCAGTCAGGTGAAAGATCACTTTATTATTATTAATGGTTAACACTCATCAAACTTCGAGGACAACTTAATGATTTTAGTCTATATTGTGGAAGTATGGCTTTTAGGCTGGATAAAAGAACTCAGCTAATCTTATACATGATCACCTCGTGTATATACTTGGATTTTGCTCATTATTAGATTTATCCAAGATATTGATTTAAGCCCAAAACCAAGTTTTATATAAACAAATTGATCAGAACTATGGACTCCAAAGTAGCTAATTTCTTACTGTTGAAAGACAGAAGGGATGTGAAATAAATAACACACTCTGGACCATTACATAAACCCACTTAGCCTTTTGACCAGTTGAGATAAAATAGCAACAATAATGTTAATTCAGATTGATAAATTATGTTTTCTCACATTACCTCTAGCCCTTTTCAACATGGATGATATTTTTCTTCCACATATGTCAGCTCTTAATTAGTGGCCCTTTCCCATCATGAATGTTGTAGGTGAAACTCTCAGAATTAGGCTTTTTAATTTGTATCTGAAAAAGAAAAAAATTATTGGTCTGCATATATCAATGTCACCTTTTCTGTATTAAATTAAAATACCATATGTGTGTGTGTGTGTGTGTGTGTGTGTGTGTGTGTGTGTGTGTGTGTGTGTGTGTTCATTTTAGAATTTAAGCATACTTGTCTCCATGTGTTTATTTTACAATTGATGATGATAACACATAACTGGTTCAATTGATAAAATGTTATTTCTGACTTCTTACAACTGCTCATTATATCTGAATTTACATTGAATGTTTGTTTTAATTAACATATTTTGGATAATGGGCAAATTATTTATTTTGCAGTTTATCATTATATCATTTATTAGTAATTTATCATTCAAATATTTAAAATATAGTACCATTATACTGACTTCATATTCTATATGATATCCCAGCAATACATGTTAAGCAGATAAGTGCAAATAAAAATGTTTAGAATGTAAAAGCTACTCCAAGCTCAAAGAAGATCTGCAAAAGATGATCTCCAACATATTACCAAACAAAAAGCGAAGTTAACGCAGTTACCTTTTTTATGATGTCTCAAACAGCAGCAGGGAGGGCGAATCGGACATTTTGTCCCATCGTCATTTGGCTTAATTAATACCTTCTGCACTCAGCGGATCCAGCGTCGTCAGCGCCTGGTAAAAAAAAAACGACGTCGTCGTCGGGGGGTAAATCGAACGTCATTTAGTTTAATATACCTTCTGCACTCAGCGATCCCAGCGTTGTCAGCGTCGGGTACAAAAGCGCGACGACCGCGTCGATGTCATCGCCCCCCCCCTGCTGCTAAGTGGCTATTTACAATGAAGATCTTTATGATCTTACAATTTAACCGAATATTTGGTCGAGTCCGATACGATATCGTGTCCGAGGGTCATGTAAATTTATCGTTACAAATCCATGTGGGGTCGACTGAGCATGACTAAAAAAGTTTCGAAAAACATTAAAGTCCATGTCACCGCCGCACCATGTCTGCCAAATATTTCGTAGCGTGTGTGTATCAACGCCGTTGAATACAGCAAGAATATTACAGTTATCTCTGATTACTTTTGGAATCTGAGTGTATCGTTGAGTGACATTTATCACGTCAGTGTTTTTATGCCTGCCTCTGGAAAATATCCTAGCTGGGTTTTTTTGATTGTCTAACATAACATCATCGTACACGACTAGATTGTTAACGTCGCCATCAATATCATCGATACCTGGTGCATCATTGATATCTGTAATAAACTCAATAACATTTTTTTCAGCGATCGCTGATGCATTCTCGTTAAAATCTTTCAACACCTCGTAGCATCGTTGATCATCTACGCTAGGGGCGATTAAATACAACTTATCCCACTTCATCCATCTCATTATTAAATTAAGTAACAATTGCGTCTTGCCGGATCCAGATGGTCCGATGATAATCATCCGGGTCGAGTTTGGTAACGCTGCAACATGCTTAACTGGTTCTCTTGTTTTAGTCGCCGAAAAATCAATTATATTCATATCTCTATACATAAATTATGGATCTATATTGTGTAAAGTGTAGAGTGCGTACTGGCACAAATGATATGACAACCGTTACAACAAGAAATAACAGATCGGCACTTACTGGTAAGTGTGTACAATGCGGTACAAAGAAATTTAGATTTATTTCTATTTGACCCGGGGATGTTTTAAAAAAAAGCGAGGAGGTGATATCGCAGCCAAGTTATCAAAACTCCCCGGAACCCCGTGGGCAAAGTATCCAGGAGAAAAATACCTCCCTGGATATAACTACTGTGGCCCCGGAACACGATTAGATATCAGACTCGATGATCAAAATCAGCCCAAACCCGGTGAGTATCCAATAAACGCTATCGATAAAGCGTGTCATGCTCATGATGTTGCTTACTACAAAAGTAGCGATCTGCAACAGCGTCATATCGCGGACGTAAAATTAATTCACGCGTTAAATGCTATTCCTGATAAATCGTTCAAAGAAAAATTGGCCTCATGGTTGGTAAAATCGGCTATGAAAGGTAAATTAATGATGGGCGCTGGTAATTAATAACAACATGGAATCCATCTATTATTCTCCGAGAGGATACTGGAAGGGGAAGGCCGCAATTGGTAAGCTTGCAAGCGCTGCAAAAGTAACGAGGGCCACTGCGGCTAATTGGTTATCAAAACAGGCTATATGGCAAATTTATCTACCACCGCCTAAACAAATCAACTTCTCGCGCTTTGATGTCAGCGTACCTAATGAAGTTCATCAGGCTGATATACTATTTTTGCCGCATGACAACGGTTACAAATACGCGCTAACCGTAGTTGATGTTGCGAGTCGATACAAACAAGCGGAGCCGTTAAAAACAAAGTCAGCAACTGAAGTAGCCGATGCGTTTGGGCGAATTTATCGAAGAGGTCCTCTGCGCTGGCCAAATCTATTACAAGTTGATCCTGGCAATGAATTTCGCGGCGCTGTTTTATCAACGCTGAAACATCATAGCGTCGCGGTACGACGAGGTCATACTGCTCTACATCGTGATCAGGCAATTGTTGAACGATTCAATCGGACTGTTGCTGAACGGTTATTTGGATATCAATACGCGAAGGAATTCATTGAAGAAAAACGATCTCGTGAATGGGTCAAAAGGTTGCCAGGCGTAATTGCAGCGTTAAATAACGAGATTACCCAAGCAATCAACATGAAGCCCAGCGACGCGATTAAAAAAAAGTGTATACCCGGAAGATCAAAAATAGATAGCGTTTCCAAGCCGATTCTCGGCTATGTCACTGTTAGATATCTGTATGAACCAGGAGAGCTTGAAGGCGGTAAAAAAAGAGCTACTGATCCTATCTGGAGTGTTACCACACATAACATATCAACGATAACACGATCAACTAATAGACCACCGATCTATAGACTGGATTCAACTGCCCCACAGCGGGGGTTTACACGCGAGCAACTACAAGTGATACCTGACGATACTCAATTGCCCCCGCGTGGTCTTAACTAGCGCCGTTGCGTCTATTGCACTCAAGACAGGTCAACCTCACATTGTTTTTGACATGACCGAGACTGTTATCGATCCTGTCCACGGTAAATTGGCGAGCGTCTTTATCCGAATAACGCCAGCGCATTACACAATTACAACTCGCGCAGTGATTATTCTGTTGTTGTCGTAACGCAATTATTAATTCGGCATCAATATCAAAACGCCGCTGTTTTTTTTTATCCTGTTGGCGGTAACCCGAGAGTTTTCTATCAATGACGCTTGCATCGATGATGTCGTTGTCGTTGGTGACTCCGTCACTGACTCCGTCAATAACAATTCTTCGAAGCTGATTTATCCTCCGTACTCGGGACACTGCAAGATAGACTAGATTTGACCATTCGATGCGATTATCAACTATCCAAACAATTGTATCCGTGATGGTTAATCCCTGCGAGGAATGTATTGTTGTTGCGTATCCTAGCGTCCACGGGGATTTATCAGCACGTAGCGCGTCCTCGACGACGCTGATATCAACGAGCACGATATCATTCAGCACAAGAATTTGTTTTTTTGTCCCCGACGCTGTCGGGGCTGGAATTTCAACTTCAATGTTTTGCCGCCGTGTGTCCGCGGGTCTATAACATAACGGCACTGGGCGCATTGGAAACTTTTCCTTATGCAACGTAAACAACTTTTGCTGAAGTGTGTCTCTGACTATCTTTCTACTCGCTACAATCAAATCGTTTGGTCTCCATGTTTGCCAGAATTCATTTAACGGCGTTTCCGGAATGACCTCGCGGACTATTTCACACTGAATTCTATCCGGCTGTAATCTGATTAATTTCTTAACCTCGCGCAGTTGTTCATCAAGTGCTCGGTAATCAGTATCGGTTTCTTCATAATAGTCCACAAAACCCTTTAACCAATCATGTGGACCCTCGCCGACAAATGGTGGTGGTTGGCCATGATCTCCGCACATTATCACCGCTGTATTCGCGCGCAGCAACCACTCAAGAAACATTTGTAAAACATCTAACGAAACAGTACATATCTCATCCCAGATGATAACCTCAGGAATAAATTTTTCACCCATTCAATCAGGAGTCCACTCACCGCCGCTGTATCGAAAAAAGCTGTGATAAGTAACGGCGTTAACATTTCGTTGTTTTATCTCTCGCGCTAGTCTATGGGTCGGTGTAAGCACGATTATACTTGCCCGCGTTCGAAATAATTCAATTGCCCGAGTCGTTTTTCCCGACCCGCCACAGCCGCTTAAATAAACTGTTTTGTGCCTACAAATTGGATCAGAACACGGTGGTGCATTAGACCATTCTGATAGATTATCACCGCGTAAGTAGTTGTTCTCAACGGTGACATTTGCTGACGGGGAATAATCGCGTCGTATTTCATTTTTAATTCTCCATGTACCCCAACTCTCGTCCGGACTAGTAAACTCGGCTATGTTTTCCTTATACTTTACGTCAATATAAAATGAATCAACGGCTGCTCTAACCGCAGTGTCAGGAAATCTATTTATCATCGAGAATAAATTTATGCAAGCATAACCCAACATAGATGCCCTCAAATGCGGATATACTGGGCTGTCTCCATCGCTGTAAGTAACAACTGTACCCAACCTTGTTCCATTGGACAAGAAAGCTGTTTTGCAGTTCACGTATCTATTTTTCGCCACTGCGTCCTTGATGACGAAATCATATTCTGCGTCATCTATAATCAGCCGTGAGCAATATCGTTTGTAGTCGCAGTTTTTTCCACCTTGTGTGAACTTACCAATTATTCTTCTACCGAGATCTTTTGCCTCTCTGTTTCGTTGGTTGAATATCTTTTTGGACCATTCGACGATATATTCCTCGTCGGCATGAATCTGTTTTCTGGACTCGTCAATTATGCTATCTAGACGCTCCGGTTCTGGTAACCAGACTTCAGTCTGCGCTCGATATGATATAATCGCGTCACTGACAATCAACGAAACTAGCATTTTACAATCAATCATATACCGTAGCAGCGCTATTGGCAACCACTTCTTTTCAGACATGTGTCTACCGATCCAAATATAGCAACAGCGATGAAGTCCTGCCGCGAATTCAAATGATACTATGCGAGCGAATCCGGTTAAATCAAAATCAGGCAGTGGTCCATTAATAGCAACACGAGTCATTTCATGTCTGGGGTGTCCAAATCGTTTAAAGTACTCAGCGGCGGATCCATACCCGAGAAAACTCGCTGGATAACAGGCAACCATATCAACGGAAATCATAGCGTCGCGGTTGTATTCAGTGTTCCATAGTCCACCGTGATAGTATTCCAAACAACTGGATTGTACATCCGGTAGAAATTCCTTGCGCGTTGGTCTCCACGCATTTTTCCTTGCTGCAACATGAGCCGCAACCGATGGAATCGTAAAACAATTTGTTAGCAGTTGTTCATCATGCTCTTCAAATTCCATGGCGGTTTTTTTCATCTTGTTGTGAAACGCTTCAGTGCGATATAATTCACCGTTTGGTCTTACAAACTGATCAAAGGTATCCGCATCGTTTTCAGCGCTGCGAAGTAACCACACTGATACAGGGTCGTTTTTACACAAGCAGGCAATGACATCATATAGTTTCCTCTCCGCGAGAAAACCGCCTCCCTCCCAGGAATTCCCCCGGGATATACTTTACTGTTCTATCCCGTGGAAATACTGTGATCGCGGACGTCCACGCGTGTTCGTTATGATCAATAATTTTGATTGGGGCTCCCTTTGATTTATACTTCGATTCGTATAATACTTCACCGGTTATCGTTGTAACGGTAATTGGAAATCTCAACGACGTTTCTAATCTCGCTATGTCGCTGATGGTTGCTCCTCGCTCGCGCACTGTCTTTTCCCATTGGTTGATTTTGCTACGTCGTAATCAGTCAATTTGTTTCCTCGACATGCATTTGTAAAATGCTCTATTATTCGTTCTGCTACACAATTTATCCCCGTTGACTGTTTCATTGGCGCTAGTTTTCCGATATCAGGTTTCTTATTTAACGGGTATATTCCATAAACAACTGCTGTTTCAGGATACGCTCGTTCATAGTATGGTCTGTCAATTCCGGTTAACAGCCCGGGCTTGGAGTCGCGGCTAACAATAACTGTTTTCTTGTCGCTGAGAACTGGTTCAAATTTGATCCAATTACCTGATTCCACCCGGACAATGAATTTTACTCTGAAGAAATACTTGCTGGAGCCAAGTTGTGATATTATCGTTGCTGCGCGGTTGTCGTTCATGGTAGCATCAACAACACCATCAATTCGAAATGTTGACCAACTATGAGATGCACCATCACGCTTGAATTCATTGATACAATCACGGATTTTATTCAACAGGGTTCTATCGTTTATTGCCGTTTTTGGCGCGTCTTTGAGGACTCTATCGAGATTGAACTTAATATTTTTCCAGGGCTTAATTGCTGCTAATCTCTCGAACTCCTCCATATAATTTAAACAAATATTTAAATAAAAGAATATAGTATAATGAATAAATGCAAATGGTTGATGATTGGGTCGACAACCCCGTGCAATAAATCATGTAGAGGTGAATTCTGCGGGTATCATTTACAAAGCGTTCGTAATGGTTCTCTTGGCCCCCTCCCGTGCTTGGTTTGCCACGTTGGTGTAAGAGGAAAATCACAGTTGTGTATCAATTGTGGCGTAAAGCGATACAGAGAGTTAAAACGTTATTATGATAAACGAATTAAAAACTCCGTCATTGACCCCACCGCTGACTCCGTCAAGGACAAAATCATCAAAACCCCTCAAGACTACATTGAGAGATTTATAATTAAACCAAATAATGAATTAAACAAGTAGTATTATTATACAAATGGACCAAGAATTTCAGCCGCATCCTGTGCTCGTTAATTACGAGGCATCTCGCGACGGCGTTGTTAGAAACCGCAGACTGAAGAAGCCGGTTGGTACCGTAAATAATCACGGATATTTGATATTTGGTGCCGGGAAAAAAATCTATCTTGTTCACAGGGTGGTATATGAAACGTTTAAGGGACCAATCGAGGACGGTTTCGTTATTGATCACATTGATTCTGATTGTCTAAATAATTCTCTTATAAACCTGCAATCCATTACTCAAAGTCAGAATAACAAAAAAGGTAAAACAGGGAAACACGCAAAAAAAGCAAAAAGTGTCAAATCGTTTGATACAATAACGCACGAAGAAAAAATATTTCGCTGTATGAATGCGGCTGGTAAATACTTCGATATTTGTAGTAAATCAGTTCGAGATGTTGCAGAGAATATAACTAAAACAGCGATCTCAAAAAAGACGGGTCACAGAATTCGATTTTCATACATAACATCAAAGGGAGATAACTCGTTTTGTGATAGCGTCGCATGACAAGAGTTACGTCCCTTGAAGTCCAATTAATGTTGCGATTAATTAATCATTTTACGATGAAAACTAATGAAATACACGCTGTTATCTAACAGCTGTATTCTTTTTTTTAGTGTTTTATTCAAATATTTGGTTTCATTTAAATGCCGTGAAACACCATTAATAAGTATTCAAGGATTTAACGATTCAAGGGAATCCAAATTAACACACACCTTGTGACTGACGCGGTTGTACTAGTCACCTTATGTATAAGACGACTCGTTATAAGCCTGGGGCTTTCGAAAGCCAATTCAACTAATCAAAACTAACTCACGCTCTTGACCCGGGCGTGTGGTTGTCTTTTAATCACAATCATGCAACCGGGTTAATTTAATTGGGTTGCTTTTGATTGGTTGAATTGGCCGTAGAGTTCCGCCCCGCCGTTTTATGTTTGTGCTGTCTTGTGCCGTCCCATCATCCATCAATCATTTCATTGTAAATATATCCTTAATTAAGTACATGTAGTGATGTCCCCCCAAGCATATCTTCTGGGCGGTCTACGATGACGTTTGTCACCCTAGGCCTCCCTCCCGGAGATGTATGTTTCTGGGCTCCCTTGGGCTCAGATGGATGCGAAGGCACCCAAGGGGTTCCAAGATGTGAATGTCCTTAATTAAGTAACCGATGGGCCTCTCTGACGTCATAGGGCGCCAGCGGGGTTGCCAAACGGGTCTTTTATGTATGTGCCGTCCAATCATAGTACTCTCTGTTAACACGAAGATGCGGTGGCAACTTTATGTTATACGAGTCCATAATCACGCACATATTTCTCTAGGCAGTAAAGATGTTAACAGCACCTTTATGTGCCTAGAATTCATTTTGTAAAACATTTTTTTTTATATTAGAAATAAGATGTTTATAAGAATATGAATATCGAAGACATCAATAATATATTAACCGAGATTTCAAAATTAAAAAATCAAGGAATTGAATTATCTGATGGTCTCAACAGCGAAAGAATATTATCCGATTATGAAATTATTAACGAAGAATCGAAACGGGGGCGTTTTACCCTGGCCCGCGAGTACTCTTTTATAAAACGATTACAACATAAGATGAATGAAAACCTGTACCGCAATGACGTAAATGCATTCATTGGGCTATTCACTGCCGTTGAGACAGTACGAAAAAAACTTGGATGTGTTTATGAACGACGCCGGGAGATTTCTAGTAAGATTAAAAACATTAGAAGGATTATAGACGAAAACTCCGTGGAGCCCCCAGCGTAACGGAAGTGGCGCATCGTTGTTATACATTTTTTTCCCCCCGATAGGTCGTGGTAACGTGCGTCTGACGCGACAGATTCCTGCCACAGGGAAATTAGAAATTGCGGAGCAATTTGCAATAATGGTAGGTGAATCACCTACTACTCGGCTAGCCAGAGAGCGGCTAGCAGCGCTTAAAAAGTTCAGGGTCCGAAAACAACTTCAAACGCGGCAACAACTACAAACTGATTTTGCTGTTGGAAGCGAACAACTCTTTGCCCCGGTAAAAAGCGCAACTGTGCCCGTCCTCGGTGCGCTTGAAAAGATAGCGGCTCAGACCGAGCAAACAAAAGAGTCTCTGGAAACACTTCCTGCGAAAATAGCATTCGCTACAACACGGAGGCCGCCGCCACCACTCGCTATAACCGAACCACAAGAACCTTATGTTACAATGGCCGATGAAGAAGAACTAGGTGCTACTGCAAGAGAACCAGAAGAAGAAATACCGGAGGAAATACCGGAAGGAATACCGGAAGGAATACAGAAAGAGGGGAATATACCCCGTAATATACTTAAAAAGGACACAATAGATAAAATTAGAGCCATCGACAGCGATGAAGAATTGATTAATTTTGTTGTTACAACATCACCTAAGAGCCTTCGAGATAAGCATATCAATGAAGGTTACAAGAAAAAAATAACTTCGACGGAGACTTGGGCAAGAATAGTGTATTTAGCAAGTAGATATAAAGACGAATTATCACGTCGTGGTGATCCCATTTATGACGCATTCCTCGATAAGGTTAAAAGTAAAAAACCAAAAAAAGGACAAGGATACAGCGGTGTGGTTGAACACGCTAGTGTTACTTGTCCTGGTAATATTCTCAGTGATATATCACGGCTGGAAGTACTAATCGGAGGAAAACGAGCCGGAAATATTTCTCGTGAAATTATTAATGAAGCCGCTGATATTTGCAGGCGTTTATTTGCAGGCGGTATCATGGACATTAATATGTATCGAGCGCTCATAGACGAGTTAGTGGACGGTTTTGATGACCACGGTCATTACAGCGATTGATCAATCACTAATTGGAAAACACTGGTGTTTTTATAATAAAGATGATTATACACTACAACCATGATAAACCAGTCAGCGTCTACGTGGTAAACTCACGATTGCCTGTATACCGTGCGTGGTACGGAGACGGTCTCGGTAGCACCATTGCGGAGTTATTTACAAGAATGGCCCCAAAAGTGGCGCCGTTAGCCAAACAATTAGGAATGAAGGCCATTGATGTTATTCGTGATAAGGGAATCAGCGCTATTGGAGATGTTGCCGGAAAGGCGTTTTCTGCAGCAAAGGACAAACTAATGTCGTTGGTGAGAAGAAAAAAACAAACGCCGCTGCGTTCTACAACAGTAATGCCTGCAAATGTCAGTAAAGTAATAAATAACGCGGTGGAAAAAAAACTAGCGTCGATGGCAAAGCCATCCACCGAGTCATTGGCTTCGCCGCTGGCGACTCCGTCATTGGCGGCGACCCCGTCGTCGTTGATGGCGGAGCCGTCCACTGATGCAACAACCAACGCGCTCATGAACGCGATAGCGGGAAGTGGTCTTAAACAAAATTCAAAGAATTTACGACGAAGACAACGAAGCAATTTCAATTGAAAACATCAACATGATAAATAATAAAATGTTTGCGCGAACCGCTGATCCGGCGTTTGATATGGATGCCCCAGTGCGCAGGGATGATTCTGTCCGTGATTATCAATTTTATTCCTATCAACCACCACAAGCCGACCTACGATCGCGAATTGAACTTCAAGTCCAAGATACCAGTAGATACTTTTTGCCGTGTGAAGCGTTTATCGAAATCGAAGGGGAACTTGTAACAAATGCTGCCGATAATGCACCGTACGCAGATGACCCTCGTGTTCGAGTTGGTTTCGTCAACAACGGTATCATGGCGTTATTTGAGAGCGCCAGATATCTTATTGACGGGCGAGAAATTGAATCAATAGAACGCGAGGTTGATGTTGCAACAACGATAATTGGGCTAGCAAGATACTCCGATGATTATACAAGATCGGCGGGCCCATCTATGATGTTCGCAAAGGATACCACTAATAACGCTGATCACATTCAGTACATTAACTTGCTGACGGCAAGAGATAACGCAGTTGACCCACAGGCTGAAGCAGCCAACCCAGACCGCAGGGCAAGACCAGGCGCTGATTTCACTGTTATAAGAAGTGTTAACAGTGATTTCAATCTAGGATTCGCAACACGATTAGGGATGTTGCAAGGACAACGCCGACGTTTTTCATGCGCAATTCCGCTCCATCACATATTTGGATTTTGCAGAAATGTCAGAAAAGTTATCTATGGGGCCAAGCATACAATCGCGCTAACGCGAAGGGGCGATGATAACAATGCAATATGGCGTGCTGTTGGCGTCGCTAACGGTAAAGTCGTTTTAACTAAAATAGCATTGTGGATGCCGGTGTTGACTCCATCAGTTACCACGGAAGCACGATTGTTATCATTTATGGAACAGGGGGGAAAATCGTTGTTGAGTTGGCTAGCGGTAACAACTGATGCTAAAGAAGATAATGTCGCTGATACATTTACATGGCACTTGGCATCAAAACAAGGCGTTTCGGCCCCACGTCATATTTTTATAGCGCTACAGAACAGGAATCGATTGGGTAATCAAGAACGCAGCCATATGATATTTGATCGATTAGGAGTCAGGGAGGTTTCGCTGAGAATAAACGGACAACAGGAACCATCCGAGGATATACAGCTTAATTACGACAACAACCATGTCGCACGTGTGTACCATCGATTGCTGTCATATATAGGTCGTGATCAAAACGTTGACACCGGTTTGCAAATATCACAACTTGATTTTAAAAACCTGTATCCGATTTATTACTTTTCGTTGGAACATCTTGATTTAACGAGACAATCCGTCGTTGATATACACTTCCGAGCTCGTATAGACCCGGGTGGTGTTGATTATAGAGCGGTTGCTGTCATTCTCAGCGATAAATCAATGCTGTTGGAAGGTGTTGGTGGACGAATGAGAATCGTTGATGCGCCAGTGGAAAACATGTAATTGAAAACACAAACGCGTTTACAATAAAAATGTCGTATAGTGTTGTCGGTGTAGAGTTGACCGATGGTCAAGTCAAGAAATTACGATCAAAGTCGGCTAAACAATGCGGGACCACAATAACGCTGAAGCCGTCACAGATGGCAGGTGGTAATCATAAGATATCGTTAACGGCGCGTCAAATAAAACATTTCAATGATGCAATGAAGAATAAAAAGGGTATTCAAATAACTTTCTCAGCCGCAGCAATCAAAAACATGGAAAAGACCGGTGGGATATTTCCGTTGTTAGCTGAGATTCCAGCGTTGATTGCCGCGGCCGCACCAGCAGTGGCTAAGGCGGCGGCGTTGGGGGCCGTTGGTACCGCGGCGGGAATGGCATTGAAGAAGGCAACCGGGAAAGGCTATAAAAAAAGAAACGAGGACGACCCGTAGCCGGAAAGGGTTTAAGACTACCGGGAACCCCGTATTCATGGTACTCGGGGAAGGGTCTAAGACTACCGGGAACCGTTTATTAACGCAAGAGTCAATGACTCCTATGTCTAATTTTGATTTAATAGATGCCGCAGACGCGTTAGCGATAAAAAACTTCAGAGGTGTTTTTATGAGGGACCAATTACCGACAAAACCAAGGAATATTGAAACCGGTATAATTAACCTCGATAAATCCTCCGGAGCGGGAACTCATTGGGTTGCATACGCAATTGATCCGCGTGCGATCGTCTATTTTGATTCATACGGGTTAGCCCCGCCGAACGAATTCATGCGGTATATCCGGGCGTGTTCAGCCCCGGTTTTTTATTCCACGCTGCCAACACAGCAATTAAGTGACCCACCGATATGCGGCCGTGAGGTATTGAACGTACTCGCGGCGATTTCATCATCGCGGAAACCACCTCATGTGGTTGTAAACGAATACACTAGTGGGAAATTTAGAGACAATTACATTAGATAATAATGATTGATATCTGGGGACGACCGGTTTCGGCGCTGAAAAAAACCACGGAAACGCCCGCCACCGATGACATAAAAAAACTAATCGAGGATGAAATCGCTGATACGTTAAATTTAACCAGTGTTGACCCAGGTGAAATAGTTGTATTTCAAGACCGCCAGGGTAAATTAAAATCCAGTAATGTGTCACTCGACGATGTTTTAATACGACAGCGTGATGCCGCCGAGGACACTATCGCGTTGTATACCAGCGACGGACGACTCAAACCGGGTGAATCCATCCTGACGATAACGAATAGGGTAACATTAATCCAAGACGGTTTTATAAGGTTAGATAGATTGGTGACCGAACTTGACGCGCAGGTGAATAAATTCGCCGAGGTGGAAAAATCTGTCACAGGTATGCAACTCACTACCGCTAGTTTTTTTGGGACCCCGACGGTAACCAAACCAAATCTTGCAGGGATAAAAAATACTATTTCGGAGTTTACAACGCTGTCGGGCCAATTTTACACGTTACGAAAAAATGTTAACAGGATCGATGACAACTTTGATAAATTCTTTGGTAAAAAAAATACCAAGCCGGATGAAATTACAACAACTATAAACGATATCACTGCGTATGGACAGGAAATAAGAACAATCAAAACTGATGTTGCAGCGAACAAAGGGAATATAGACGCGCATACAGGGGATATAAGAACGATCAAAACTGATGTTGTAGTAAACAAAGTGAATATAGACTCGCATACACCGAGTATAAGAATAATCAAAACTGATATTGCAGAGAACAAAGGGAATATAGACGCGCATACACGGGAAATAGGAACAATTAAAACTAATATTGCAGAGAACAAAGGGAATATAGACGCGCATACACAGGAAATAGGAACAATCAAAACTGATGTTGCAACGAACAGAAGGAATGCAAACGTGCATGAACGGGAAATAAATACACTCATTCATAAGGTTGCAGCGCACAGGAATAATATAAACGAGCATGAAGTGGAAATAAGAACGATCAAAACTGATGTTGCAGCGATCAGGACTAATATAGACGTGCACGAACGGAAAATAAGAACAGTCGACAATGATATTACAGATATCAGAGACAGACTACCGGAGGTGACAAGGCGATTTGAAAAAATAAAAATCCCTCATGAAAACACCATCAACTCGGTATACACAATTCGGCATGGATCATTCACTTGGACATCTTCTACACAGAATACAATAAATATCACCGCAACTGTTAAGGGCATTTATCGATTGACACTGGTTTCAATGATGCAGTTTAATATATCATCGTCGAGTTCATCCGGGTTTAACAATACAATATCAACAATTATAGACAAGGACGCAACTGAACCGTTTACAATTAGAGCCGTTGATAGAAATTTATTCAGGGCAAACATTACATGGTATGTGGAATTTGTAGTGGATCTAAGTAATTAAAAACACTAGCTCTTTTAAAATAAAAATGACCACCAAGGTAATTGAATCAGAGGTATCACCGACGTCACATCAATATCGATTCGATACCGTAAAAGAATTCTCCGCGAATTTGAAAACGCTTTCCGAACAATACCGTGTAAAAACAAAAAAATACCGTCGAAAAATAACCGCCATCGACGCGGCCGTGTACTCGGTGTCCGGTATAGTAGCTGGTACCGGTGTTATTTTATGCACGGTGACCATGATGGCCCCGATCGCTGTTCCAATCGCTATCTCCGCGGCGACAACAATTGCTGGAGTCGCCAACGCAATCACTAGAAAGATATCATCGTGTTCTCAGAAAAAACTCAACGAGTATACAGTAAAACATCAAATAGTATCTGACGCGTACTCGAAATTATCCGGGTTGATCTCGTTGGCGATAGATAATTCGTTTATATCCGATGTTGAATTCTGCACGATGGTCCAGTTGTATGACTCCGCGATGTCAAAAATCGAGGATTTCCAACTGGAAGCTGGAAACCACGTCGCTGAAACCACTTCAATGGGCTTAAAACATTCTCCTGAAAACAAGCAGGTTGTTAATATTCGGTGTTGAAATTGAACACTAAAAACAGCGAATAATAATAATGTCGCTGAACCCCGAAGGGTTTCAATTGCTTCAACGGATCGCGGAGAACACCACTCCGGTACAAACAAGTATGATATCAATAACATCGACGAAACCCGAATTCAGTGTGAACTTCCCATCATCGGTTCCAGTGAAGGAAATAGCGCTGGCAAAATTGCGAGTATATCACAGTTGGCCCAATATCCGAGCGGAAGCATTTAACGGACAACAATCTAATAACTCGCTGGTTTTTGCATGGACAAATAAAACCGATGGGACCCCAGACTGGAAGGAGGTTACAATACCAACTGGGTCATACCAAGTAGAACAAATCAATAAAGAATTTCAACGCAGGATAAAATCGATCACAGGAAAAGAATCAAAAATCGCTATTACGGTTCATGAACCGACGTTATCGTCGACGATTGAAATAAGCACACCGGGGTATATGGTTGATATTTATAACAGTTCAATAAGAACCATACTAGGATGGCCCGAGAATCCACCTCATGAAATCCCCGCGGACTTGCACACGAGTGTGCAATCGTATCACGAGATTAATCCCGGGTATCGAGATGATTTTTCTATTATAAAAAACACGTTATTACCCAGTAGGTTTATATTTCAAAACAGGAATACCATGCAATGGTATTTTCCGTATAAGGAAACTCCTGAATCGTCCGCCGTGGTCACAGTTAGTTTAAATGATATCGCTAGTGCTTTTATCGAGATTAATCGTAATTACCAATTGCAACTAGAACAGCTACGGAAAACAAAAGCACGAAAACACGTTGAGGTGTTAAATCAACTCATATCAGACATGGAATATATTAATGAGCGAATCGTTAAAACAATATCCGCTAACAGCGATGGTAATAAACACCTAACCGAGTATAATATCACAGAGGCCGATTTACCCGATTTCAAGTTTCCAGGATACAACGCGCCAGAACTAAAAAAGTCTCTTAATGATTTTCTCGGCCCATCAATTATCCTCAGACACGATAACGGAGATGGTGGTAGGCATATTGCTCCATACAACGTAAATATTGCATCGGTGATAGCAATCAATCTAGTGTGTGATGTTATCGAAGGGAGTTACCAGGTGGATACCAAGCAATCAAATCAGGCTCAACAGGGGTATATCCTTTATTCATTTTCACCAACAGCCCCTCCGGGATTTTTAATCGTTGAGAGTCCAATTAATCCGGTCTATATGCGATGCCATAATCGGTTTTTAACGAGAATTAATTTCAGACTTACCGATCAGTCAAATAACCTAATTGATCTACAAGAGGAGGAGTTAGTGATCACTTTGTTTGTAAGATCATTGTAAATAGCCACTTAGCAGCAGGGGGGGGGGGGGCGATGACATCGACGCGGTCGTCGCGCTTTTTTACCCGACGCTGACAACGCTGGGATCGCTGAGTGCAGAAGGTATATTAAACTAAATGACGTTCGATTTACTCCCCGACGACGACGTCGTTTTTTTTTTACCAGGCGCTGACGACGCTGGATCCGCTGAGTGCAGAAGGTATTAATTAAGCCAAATGACGATTGGACAAAATGTCCGATTCGCCCCCCCTGCTCAAACACCAACGGTACTGTACAGCTACGTCTTCTGAGTTTTACCGTCATCTTGTCTTTCAAACCAGAATTAATTTCTTGCGCTCTTACAAAATGAAGAAAATTTTAAATACTATAATTTAAGCAGCTTCTTTACATGACATAAGATAAATTATGGCACAGTGTTATGTCTTTCAGCACGACGCAACTTCACATTTGGACGGTGTGCTGTGTGGGCATCCCTGACACAGCAACTGACATGAATCCTTTATTAGCAGACAATAATTCGGAATAAATCCTCCGGAAATCTAACATTCTCGATTTTTCATAGTTCCACTTTTTCACTGTTGCATTTGTTTGATTGTGCTCATGAAGTTGAATGAATCAAGTTCATCTGCTGTCTGAAATCCCGGTTCAGTTGGTATTTTCTTCCGCGCATGATGCCGTGTAAATACAAGTTACGGTCGACATTCAAAGTGGTTTAGGTTAATTTATTATTTTCCTTTATTAAGGTCATTTGCAGAAAGTGTTTCGCTAGGATGAGATAATTTTAAAAAAATATAACAAAAATAAAACTTTCTTTTCCAACGCTAATACTGGATATATTTCAATTTGTGATTGATACTATAAATAAATATTTAAAAAAACATTTTAGCCTGTGGCTTCGGCCCGCCACTCGTTTTTGTGGGTTTTTTAAAATGTTGTTGGTGTTGTTTTGGTTTGTGTGTGTGTGTGTGTATCACACTAAGAAACATAACAGGTATTAGGCCTAACGTAGGAAAAGAAATTATCCTCTATTTGTTACTATTCTTACTGTAAAATGACGCAAAAGTGATCAAATTGCTATTAAGATTTTGTTTTATATAACACTTACCGCTCGTTTTCCTCGAGATAAAGCAGCCACTTCAAAATGACTATAAAATCTGTGACAGATGAAGAATGTGGTTTAAATAATTCGTAATCGCCTGCCTTAAATACTGTAGGGATTTGCTAATGTATTTCATGGCCCTCGTTTGAATAGATACCAACGATCATGTATATCGACTAAAATTTGTATATTCCTGCCCACGATCATGTATTTTGTATTAAACCGTATATTACACGAGCGCTCTGTGGCGAACTCGAGGTGGGGGGGGGGGTCTCTATTATACCCGCTATATCAATTGAGAAATATATTGAACAGATCAGGCCCCAATACTCTCGCTCTGACAAACATTAAAATAATTATATGCAGAATATCGGTATGTCTCCCTCTTGCCGAAAATGTCAGCACCATATATATTTTGCAAGTAATGTAATGGGTATAGTAACACACACACGCACACACAAACACACTTTTTTGGGGGGGGGGCGCCGGAAATATGCCCCCCCATTTCCAAAAAATTAAAAAGTATTTTATGTTTGTGTCTTTCCCCCTCAGATGTGTTGTATGTTTTATTTAAAACAAAATTTTATATAAAAAAATTTAGTTTGTAGATATTTTGATGGGGTATTTATGTTTCCATAGTGTTATCTAAAGGGTTGTTCGTCCGAGTCTGGTTTCCCTCACCTTGCTCGAAGTTCCTTCCCTTGAAATATTTTGTGACCTTTGCTATATGTCGCCTAGGTCTCAGTGTTTGCTATATGTAATGGTGCTATATTGTATGTATGCTATATTTTCTTTATGTTTGGGACAGCAAGTATAGATCAACTATCTTTCCCAGTTGTATTTCTTCCTTTATGATGTTATATCGTATCTTTTAATTTGTTTTATGGTTTTCTAATTTTGACGATGGAATGGTGTACTATTTAGATTTTGTTTAAAAAAAAAATAATTTCTCATTTTATTATTCGAGTGATAATATGTGTCGTTCCTCATAATAGGTTTAAAAGATGTTGATAGGTAGGTTACGCTCGATCCAAGGTTCACGCTTCTTTATTCTTTATGTGTTTCTCCTGGGTCGCGTTAGGCTTCCTTCATTTAGTTTATCTGATTATGCTTTATTGAAAGATCCAAACGTATGTATGAGACCACATTATTGTGCAGTGGTCAACCATGCAGTGCAGGAGCTGTATGGATTTTAAGATATAGAAGAAGTTAGTAGGGTTTTAAACTAAGTGTTATACAGTATGCATTTGTGTCTCTGTTTTGTCTGTTTATGTTCTACATGGCGTGTTTTCAAAGACTTTTGATGGGCCTGTCCACTTCGCTTAGCGCCATGTGACTTAGCCCCATGATGTCATCGCTATTTACTTCCCCCTTATATTTTCCCTGTATCCCTTACTATATATGTCTTTAGAATTTTTTTTCATAGAAAGAAAAAAAAAATAAATTACAAAATTCTTTTATTGTTTTCTTTCTACCTTTCTTCCCTTTTCTCTTTTAAAAAAAAAGTTATATGGGTTTCTTTGAAATATTTGAAATATAATTTGAAATTTTCTTTAAAATATGGCTGTTGTGGGGTGCGAGGAGGGGGTATGGGTATGGCATCAGCTCGCAATTGCGCTACGCGACCCTTCGGTCTGTCATACCTATTCCTCTCTCCCCCAATTCCAACATAAATTGCGTTATATCAGCCTGACGGTAAGTATCTGTTCGTCGTAAGACGTACTGAGTTCGTATTGTGGTTAATATTCTTATTTTTACGGCGTATCCTATTTAAAAATCTTTATCACCTGTTCACAGGATATCATCGTAGTTACTATATAGTCTATACATTTTTAGAACGATTTTGTTTTCGTAGTCTACATCTATGAATAAAATGTTATTTTTGTTATACTTATATTTTTTTTGCAAATTTCCATTATTAACTTTATCCTATTATGTTTAGTTTTTTCACATTGGGCAATCGTATGTAGTTTGGTGAAGTTCGCTGTTTTACATAAAGGGCATTTCGGCATTATCCTGAGCATACGACGTTTGATTGCTTTTTCGTCTGTTAGCCAGGTGTTGTGCAGGTATTTAAAAAATTATACTTTGTGTTTGACAGATCTTATTTTCACCAATTTTTCCAAGTGTTTGTCCAATTTACCCCCCAGTTGTCCTGCTCTAATCTACATTTTATATTTTTGGTTACCTCCTCTCTAATCCAAGCGTCACTTTTACTTATTTCTATTTTCCATAAATCTGTTTTCTCTCTATATTTTAAAATTAGTTCTCTTATATATTTAAATTTGCGTGGCACTTCAATTTTTTTTATATTAATTTGTTATTTTTGTATATCTCTGGTCGGTTTCTCAAGGTGAAGCCGAACCAGTAGATGTACAATGCTTCCCACGCTGTAGCCGGGTCTGATTGCAATATTTTGATCTATTGATTATGTTAGTTAATTATAGTAGTAGGGGGCTCGGCAACCCCAAGCCCCCTTTGCTTCTGGCCCTATATAATGTCTCTTTTTTTACATAATGCATTTTATGATTCCATATATAATCTATTATTTCCTTGTCTGTTTTGTTTAAAATAGTATTATCCATATATATGGATTTAATTATGTAGTTAATATTTGAGTATAAATAAGTCTTGGCCACTTGGGCCCGCTTCATGATACGTATTGTAGCATTGATAGTGGACATCCTTGTCTCACTGATCGTTTTATTTCAAATTATTTCGTGCATTTCCCGTTTAATTGTACACATGAAATTATCCCAGTTTGTAGGATTTTGGTCCATTTCAGAAACTGGGTCTGAAACCAAATTTTTTAAAAACATTCTTTATATAGTTTTGTTCAAATCGGTCGAAAGCTTTCTCCTGGTCGAAGAGTACCATAACACTCATCATACATGTTTCATTTATGTAGTTAATTATAGTTTTAATGTTTAAAATTTTGTTTTGTATATCCCCCCCACAAGTTTGATTTACAATAATTATTTGTTTATCCTACCCGTTACTCTATTTGTTAAAATACTACTTAAAATCTTATAGTCCATGTTTAAAAGTGATATGGGCCTCCAGTTTTTAATCTCGTCTCTATCCCCTTTCCCTTTGTATATAAGTGTGATAACTCCCTCCCTGATAGATTTAGTCATTTTATTTTTACTTAAAAATATATTGTTATACAAAGCGTTTAAGATCGGGGTCAGTTCACCGTGGAACTTTTGATAGAATTCCACGGTGAGTCCATCGTTCCCTGGCGATTGTTGTGAGTGTAGATATACTTTTTGTGATTTCTTCATCTGAGATGACGTCATCACATTGGTCTCTATGTTCTGTTGATGTCATCTCACAGTCGACATTTTTTAAGTAGCTGTCGATTGTGCTGAAGTATATGTTCTGTGTGGTGTATAGTTCTTTATAATATTGGGAAATATTATTTAGGATATCTTCTTTTACAGTATGGGTTAAATTGTTTATTTTGATTTTGTTTAAAATTGTATCACCCCCTTTTCTAAATTCATCTCGTTTATATAAGTTTTTTGCCTTGTTGTAGATCTCTATAAATTTTCCCGCCCTTATTATTCTCCCCTGATTTTCGTCTTCTTCAACGATTATAATTTTGTCTGTCAATCGTTTTTTTTCTCCATCGTCGTTTGTTGTTTTGCTTAGTTCAAATCTGAGTTCGTGTTTGTCTTTTTTCTGTTTTTCCGCCCTCTATTTGAGTACTGAATATATATTCTTTTTATTATGTTTTTCAAAAACATCCCAATCAATTATTATATTAATATTTTCTTCATTTTTGAAGGTTTCAATTTCTTTTTTTATTTTATTATTTGGCCCATATTTTTCTATTATTTTTTTTTTTCATTTTTTGGTCAATAGTGAACATGAAATGGTCTGATAGTTTTTGGCTGGTTATTGCAGCATTAATATATATTAATGGATCATAAAAATTCCCGTAAAATTTATAAAACCTGCTAGACTGGTTTTATTTATAGTTAAAGGTAAATTCTCTTCTTAAAATGTTCAGTTTTCTATGAATGTCATGTAAATTGTGTTTATTTAATAAATTTACCATTTCAGTTCGGTATATTTTGTCACTTGTTAGGTCAGTCGTTCTGTCAATTTCGTCCCCTACCCAGTTGAAATCTTCCCCTATGATTAGATTTTCCATCGAATATTGTTGTAGGTAGGTATGTAAGTTTTCTTTAAAATTAGTTTCTTATTTTTATTAGCTGGCATGTACACATTTATAATATGGCAATTCAACATTTTAACATGTAGCAACCGTCCCTTAAAAAAATTCCCCCACCTCAAACCTTTACTAGCTTACTGCCTGTCTTATTAAAAAATATTATTGTTGCAACCCACTCTAATATCATTGTTTGTAAAATTGTTGCATATCTTTATTGCGTTAAGTTTGTCTTCTACTAAAATTTTGAATTCTGGCTTAATTCCATAGTGTGTTTCTTGTATCATTATTATCTCAAAGTTTGTTTCTTTGGCTATTTTGTCTGCTTTCGCTTTGTATATCCCCTTGCTGTTGATAGTAGCGACCCGGAAGTTTGTTTCTTCCATTTTTGCTTTACTCACAGGTGCCGCATCACTTTTAAATATAATTTAATTGTATATATTTCAGTTAAAGTTATTATATTTACACACGCACCAGCACGCTCGACAAAGAGCGCTTGAGTAATATACAGTTTGATACATCCTACATGGTAGTGGGCAGGAATATATATATAGGTCGCTATCCTTCTGGACCGAAGTAGTAATATTGTTCCAATGTTACCACTCGACGTCCTCGATTTGTGCTTCATCGTATTTGCAGTCTATACACTTAAAGTTACAATGGAAAAGTGTACATGAACATATTTATACCATAGACAGAGCCTTGAAGTACTACTTATTTCGGTTTAGAAATGTAAATAAAAAAAAATAAAAAATAAAAAAAATTATAAAAATAAAATAAAAACCCGGCTTGTGATAGTTCATTTCGATACATTTGCACAAGAGCATTTGACGTTCATTTTGATGTCAATATTATTTATATCGACTAAGTGCGATTTGTTTTCAAAGTTACTTTATTGCTGGTAGTGCTTCTGTTTTCAAGTTCGATATATAATAAAACCATGGAGCAGTAGTAATAAAACAAATCATGAACAGCAGCCATCATCATCATCATCGGGATTATTATTATCGTATATGTTGGTCACAGCTATGATCATTAATAAAAAGCGGTTGAAATATGAACAAGATTCCATCTCTTTAAATAGCAAATACCCTAGTAAAGTGTGTGTGTGTGTAATTTTTTACGTAGCTTTAAAAAAATGCAATCATATCGCTACCATGTCTGCATTGTGACAGTTTATAATGATGTGTAGCAATGTGGCATCATGCCAAAAACATACAGCATTTTGTCCCACCCAATCCCATTATCCTGACACCTGTCCGACCAATCCGAACACTAACCTCTTAATGATGGGCGCCAAAAGAGGCAGCTGCTAGTACCATTTTTACAAGTCTTTAGTATGATTCGGCCGGGGTTTAAATCCGCGACCTCTCGCATCCAAGGTGGACGCTCTGTAGAGACACTGCACCACCGGAGCGATCGCTTAACAAAGAATGTACGATATTGGTTCCTGTTGTTCTTGACAACTCGACCTGGAGACCTACCTGAGGGAAAATGAAGGCGCATTATAAGGTTATTATATATGAATCCAGAATTTTTTTGATAATTATAATTTTCAAGAAAGTTAGTGCCTGTTAGAATTTGACAAAGTGTGCTTGCAGTAGCGTACTAAGGGGAGGGGGAGTTTACAACATACTTCGATGCTGACACTACTGATTTCAAGCATAAAATTAAAGCTAAACAACAGCATAACATGTTAATATATTTTATTAAGTACGTCTTCATTTGTCTTACCGTGCGCCAAATGCCTTCCTACACGAACATGTTCCACATAGGTAAATAAGTTGTACCAATCGTAAACGACCACCGATTTGATATCAATTTATAGGTTTCTCATCAGTTTAAATCGATCTATGCCACACACACACACACACATACACAATAAAAAAATATGGCGAAAATGAATAATAAAAAAGTTGCTATTTGTGACTCATTGTCGCTTGCGACTTTACCGATCTTCGTATCCTTGATGCTTCCATCCTTGCCGTTTAGGATGGTAGCACATAATTGGATGCTAATACTATAGATTTGAAGCATATAATTAAAGCTGTATAAACAGTAAATAAACAGTATATGTTCGTGCGCCCAATGCCTTCCTATACGAACGGTTTCGATATAAACGAATAAGTCATACCAATAGTAAACAAACACCAATTTTGACAAAGTTCATATTATTATATAGGTTTCTCATCAGTCTAACTCTATCTGTGCCAATAGACATGTGTTGACATGCAAAATACAAAAAAGTGTACTTTTTACTGAATATTGGGTTCGACTTTACTGATCTTCATATCCTTGCTACGTTCATACAGCGTTCCCGTTCTGCGATGGTCGCACATACTTCCATGCTAATACTATAGATCTGAAGCATATAATTAAAGCTGTACATAATTATAAAATATGTGTATGTATCTTATTAAGCACGTCTTTATCTGCCTTTCCGTGTGCCTACATCTGACCTATACGAACGTTTTCCATATGGGCGAATAAGTCATACCAATCGCAAACAAAGAACGATTTTAACACGTTTGATATCAGTTGACAAGTTTTTCATCAGTCTAAATAGATCTGTGCCAATATAAATGGGTGAAAATGCAAAATAGAAAAGTTAATATTTTTCACTCAGTATCGCTTGGAACGTTACCGATCATCGATTCCTTGCTACGTCCATCTGCCATTCCCGTTTTACGATCGTATCACATTTTTACGATGCTAATTCTATAAATCTGAAACATAATTAATAAAAGCTGCACAACGGTAAATAATATGTGTGTATGCATCTTATGAAGTACGTCTTGATTTGTACGTCCTTGCGTTTAGTGCCTTCCTAACCAAATATTTTCCATATAGGTGAATAAGTCATACCAATCGCAAACAACCAGCGATGTTGACAAGTTTGATATCAATTGATACGTTTCTCATGAGACTAAGTCGATCTCTGCCAACAGACATGTCTGATAAAGCAAAATAAAAAAGACTGTTCTTTTTACTGAATATCGCGTGCAAAATTACCGATCTTCATATCCTTTGCTACGTGAAACTACCATTGCCGTTTTGCGATTGTACCACATATTTCGATGCTAATACTACAAATTTGAAGAATATAATTAAAGCTGTACAACAGTAAATAATATGTGCGTGAATCTTATTAAGTACGTCTTCATTTGTCTGACTTTTCTCCTAATGTCTTCTATACGATCGTTTAACAAACAGGTGAATAAGTCATTACAATAGTAAATAAACCCCTATTTAGAGAAATTTGATATCAATTGATAGGTTTCTCATCAGTCTAAATCGATCTGTGCCAACAGAAATGTGTGAAAATGTCAAATAAAATAGTTTGTATTTTTGACTCGATATCGGTTGCGACTTTAACGATCTTCATATCCTTGATACGTGCCTCTGCCATTGCAGTTTGCCACGGTACCACATATTTCAATTTTAATATTATAGATCTCAAACATATAAGGAAAGCTATACAACAATATATAATATGTGTATGCATCTTATAAAGTGCATCTTTATGTGTCTGTATGTCCGCCCAATGTCTTTCTCAAAGAACTTTTTCCATACAGGCAAATAAGTCATAATAATAGTTTTAAAACTCCGATGTTGACAAATCTGATATCAATTGATAGGTTTCGCATCAGTCTAAATCGATTAGTGCCATAGAAATGTGTGAAAATGCAAAATAAAAAAGTTGGTATTTTTTACTCAGTTTCGATTTAGACCTTGCCGATCTATATCCTTGATACTTGCTCTACTATTGCCGTTTGCCACGGTACCACATACTTCAACGCTAATACTATAAATTTGAAGCATATAAGGAAAGCTATACAACAGTATATAATATGTATATCCATCTTATTAAGTAAGTCTTCATGTGTCTGTCCGTGCGCCCAATGCCTTCCTCAAAGAGTATTTTTCATATAGGCAAAAAAGTCATACCAATCATAAACAACCACCGATGTTGACAAATTTGATATCAATTGATAGGTTTCTCTTTAGTCCAAATGGATCTGCGCCAATATAAATGTGTGAAAATGCAAAGTAAAAAGGTTGATATTTTTCACTCGGTGTCACTTGCGACATTACCGATCATCATATCCTACCTACGTGCCCTCTACCCTTGCCGCATTGCGATGGTACCATATAATTCGATGATAAGCATTTGTCTGTTTTGTGCGCCTAGCATTTTACAACACGAACGTTTACCTTAGAGGCGAATAAGTCATACCAATCGTAAGCAAACAAAGATTTTGGCAAATTTGATATTAATTGATAGGTTTCTCATCAGTCTAAATCGATCTTATGCCTATAGAAATGTGTGAAAATGCAACCTAGAAAAGTAGGTATATTTTACCCCGTATCCTTTGCGACGTTATCAATCTTCATAAACTGGATACGTACCTCTATCCTTGATCTTTTGCGAAGGCATCGCATACTTCGATGTTTATACCAATGATTTGAAGCATATAATTAAAGCAATACAACAGTAAATATTATGTGTATCTTATTAAGTACGTCTTCATGTGTCTGTCCGTGCGCCAAGATCCGAACGATACGAACATTGTCCATATGGGCGAATAAGTCCTGCCGATCATAAACAACCACGGATGTTGAAAAATTTAATATCAATTAATATTTTGTCCATCAGTCTAAATCGATATTTGCCAATTGAAATGTGTAAAATTGCAAACTAAAAAATTGGTATATGTTTATTCGATATCGATTTCGACTTTGCCTGTCTTCGTGTCCTTGCTTCGTGCTTCCACCCTTCCCGTTTTGCGATGATAGCGCATGCTTGGATGATAATACTATAGATTTGAAGCATATAATGAAAGCTGTACAACAGTAAATAATATGTGTGTATGTTTCTTATTAAGTAAGTCTTCATTTGTCTCTCCGTGCGCACAGTGCCTTCCTATCCGAACGTTTTCCATATAGGCGAATAAGTCATAGCAATCGCAAACAACCAGCGATGTTGACAAGTTTAATATCAGTTGATAGGTTTCTCATGAGACTAAGTCGATCTGCCAATAGACATGTGTGAAAATGCAAAATCAATCGTTTTGTTCTTTTTACTGAATATTGGATGCGACATTACCGATCTTCTTATCCTTGGTACGTGAATCTACCATTGCCGTTTTGCGATCGTACCACATATTTCGTTGCTAATACTATATATTTGAAGCATGTAATTACAGCTGTACAACAGTAAATAATATGTGCATGTATCTTATTAAGTACGTCTTCATTTGTCTGTCCTTTCGCCCTCTCTTCCTATACGATCGTTTTCCATATAGGTGAATAAGTCATAACAATAGTAAATAAACCCGGATTTAGACAAATCTGATATCAGTTGACATTTTCTCATCAGTCTAAATCGATTTGTGCCAACATAAATGTGCGAAAATGCAAAATAAAAAAGTTTATATTTTTGGCTCGGTATCGGTTGCGACTTTAACCATCTTCATATCCTTGATACGTGCATCAACCATTGCCGTTTGCCACGGTACCACCTACTTCAATGTTAATAGTATAGATTTGAAGCATATAGGGAAAGCTATACAACAGTATATAATATGTGTATGCATCTTATAAAGTACATCTTTATGTGTCTGTATGTCAGCTCAATGTCTTTCTCAATGTGCGTTGTCCATATAAGCAAATAAGTTACAACATTAGTATTTTTTTTAAAAACGCGATTTAGACGAATTTGATATCAATTGATAAGTTTCTCATCAATCTAAATTGATCTGTGAAATATATAAATGTGTGAAAATGCAAGTAAAAAAGTTGATATTTTTTACTCGGTGTCGCTTGCGATATTACGGATCATCAACGGATCATCATATTCTACCTACGTGCCTCTACCCTTGCCGCTTTGAGATGGTACCATATAGTTCGATGATAATCATTTGAATGTTAGTGCTCCTAGATCTTTACAACACGAACGCTTATCTTAGAGTCGAATAAGTCATACCAATCGTAAGCACACAAAGATTTTGACAAATCTGGTATTATTTGATAGGTTTCTCATCAGTCTAAATTGATCTATGCCTACAGAAATGTGTGAAAATGCAACCTAGAAAAGTTAATATATTTTACCCATTATCCTTTGCGACTTTACTATTACCAATCTTATATTCTTGTTACGTGCCTCTACCATTGATGTTTTGCGATGGTATCACATATCTCGATGCTGATACTAATGATATGAAGCATATACTTAAGCAATAAAACAGTAAAAGTTATGTGTATGTATCTTAAGTACATCTTCATTTCTCTGTCCGTGCGCCTATATCCTTGCAACATGATCGTTTTCTATAAGGCTAAATATGTCATGTTAATCGTAAAAAAAACCCCAAAGATTTGGACATATTTGATATCCATTTATTGGTTTCTCATTAGTCTAAAACGACCCGTGTCAATATAAATGTGTGAAAATGCTACCTTGAAAGTTGCCTTTTTTGTCTTGGTATTGCTTGAGACTTACCGATCTTCATATCTTTGCCACTCGCTTCTACCCTTGCCGTTTTTTTATGGTTTGTATATAATCAAATATGTCATGCCAGTTGTAAAGAACCACCGATGTTAACACATTTGATATCAATTTATAGGTTTCTCATCCTCCAAATCTTTCTGTTTTTAAGAAACGTTTTTCTAATTCAACTAACGGGTCATCACGCTAAAATTATGCTACTGACAAATGTGATCTTAATATCCTACATACTAAACTTAGATAAGCAGGTAGTCTCCTGAATTCCGACCTTTACATGGTGAATTTAGTTAACTCTTTCACGTGTGCATGTGCTTATGATAATGAAGAAGTTGAGTACTTTGTCTATTGCCCCTTACCTAATGCCAAAGATCCCAGCTCTTTCGCTCTACCTTTCAACACACTTCTTGGTTAAGTCTAGATTTATCATTGAAAAGTGACGTGACTACCCAGCTACAATAAGATGTCTTTCTGCTTGTGTGATGACCCGTTAGTTAAATTAGAGAAACGTTTCTTAAAAATAGAAAGATTTGGATGATTTCGGATAGCATCAGGGAGAGAGTTCTAAAGACGAATCGTATATGGTAAAAGGTCGTGTGAAAATATAAAGTTTGGTAGAGATTGGTGTGATACTTTGAGAGTAACGTAGACGATAATTAGATGCCTCATATCTCCTTTGTGGAAGAAGTTCGCTTAAATAGTTAGGTACTTGAGTATTTATAATCGAATACATACTGCATAATCTCTTCCTTTTCCTTCGTTGTGCAAACCAAACAGTTTCCGCATAAAGAGACTATCTAGAAGAATTAATGGGTATAGATCTGGAACGATCCGTGCATCTTCCATCTGATTTTCCCCCCTTTATTCTGATCTTTCCGAATCTTCAATAGAGCAATTATCCCAGACTCCAGAAGTATATTCTAAGGTTGGACTTATGAATAGTGTATATAATTTAGCCGAAGTCAACAATTAGTCTGTATTTAGACGGTAGTGTTTTATCTCCTTTCTTATACATCGGTATGTCATACGCTAGCTTGCACTATGTTAGGAACACGCTGGCTGGGAGTGATTTATTTAAAAGTATTTGCAATGGAACATACATTTCTTCAACTATACTTGTACAAGTTTATTACTTATTGGATTGGTTCCAGCGATTTTGTTTAGGTCAAGACTAGTTATTACATCAATAATTTCTTGTTTATATATAATGATGGCAGAAATAAAAGTTTGATTTCTAACTTCAAAATGCGGTAACTGTTTATCATAATTTTTTAAACGTGTAACATATCAAACTTGCGAGTTCAACAGATCGCACTTCTCCTGATCACTTTTTGCAAATTTAGATGATCATTTCGTACGTTTCAGTGGAAGTAATAGGTTCCATGTCTTTGTAGAATGTACTTGTTATCTCATTATTTTCCAATAAGGTCGAGGATTTGATCCGATGGCAGGGGTTGAACCTGCATCCTTTCGGTCGCAGGTCTGAGACGCTAACCACTGAGCCAATGTGGCTCCTCTTAAGATTAATATACCCATATGATATTTTCCAGCATCATACGTAACTATATGATACGTTTAATAACACCCAATAACTCAGCAATTGCCGGCATGACGACATATGAATTGAAGGTGTAATGACGAATGTAATTTAAAGTCAATTATGTAACCTATTTTTATGCTTTTTATTGAATATCATTTCTGTCATGTGATACACATAACATAATCTTACATTTAAGATTATTTAAAATGAAATTTATGAAATTCATTAAATAGTTTCAATCTTTTGCGACTCTCGTAAAAGATCCTTCATTGTTGTTCATGTAATTTTACATGTCATTATATTCCTTTATTGATTTGCACTTTGGTTACAAAAGAGACAACTTTGTTACAAAAGAGACAACTTTGTTACAAAAGAGACAACTTTTGCAATTTAAAACTTATTTCATCTATACTACACTAGTATAGCTCATGAAATGAAGGCAGTTTACTTGGCCTCTAATTCATCTATAGGGAATGATACCTGCGGGAGACTGCTCTATCTGATCAGTGTGTAACTATGGAAACGGTAATTTAGTGACCTCTTCTCCAGCATCGAGCTTTAGGTTAAGACTGAAATTCGCTGTCTTATGTAATGTTCTGTCTCTGCAGTTTAAAGCTGGGAGAATTATACAAAGAGAAAAGCAAGTAAACCCTTCTGTAAACGGAGCAAACTCGCACTTTTACATTGTAAAACTAATTTCTCTTACAATCATTTATGAATAATTAAAAATTACTGAGTAGTAACTAAGAATATATAAATTCTTTAGATGGAGACCCAAATTTCATTTTTTAAATTATCGTATTTTTTTATGTTTACTTTCCAGATACATTTTAAAAAAATTTCTCAAGAAAATATGAAATCTAACAAAAGATGAACGAAAGTCTTATTATTTTGATTTTTTGTAAAGAGCAAAGAAAGAAAACTATTGATGACATAACCTTTCACCATGACATATACACACTAGCCTCCACAGAAGTACTTTTATGACAGTACGGTTAAAATAGAAATAAATATGCATATCCAGTTGTAAACTTTCCCGATTTATGACTAAACATTTATACTGTGATAGGGTATTCTTAGTAAGTAAAATGTGTATTATACAATAAATGAATAGGAGGTATTCGATGAATGGACTGCATGCATTTCAGGTGCAGTGGCTACTCAAGATTATTTACTGATGCACAAACTAGTTAGAGTTGTCATACTGGTTGTCATTCCAGGGATACTGACAGTCAGTGATTTCCACCTTGTAAAATCTTTCCTCTAGGGCGGACAATAATAATAGTTTCTGAAGCTGATTTTATTAGCAATGGTTTGCAAAACAACAACAAATATCCTTGTGTTTTATCAACTCATTATGGTTCCGCTGCTTTGATAGAACAAAAAGGAATGTTCTTTATTGTTTTATGAATGTTATGCCCTGTGACAATGGCCAACATTATGCAGGTCACGATCACTTTGGCATAAACTTATTTTATGCATGGCAGTTGGAAACTACGAAAATCTTCTTAGAGGCGAGCTGTATAATCGGCAATTACATTGTTATTCTGAAAGAGTTCTGATAACTAAATAAATAAGTAAATAAATAAAAGCACCAACTTTTATCATTAAAAGTTGCCAAGTGTTGTTTATACATTGTACGTGGCGTAATTCGTAAGTTTACTCGGCATCTTTTCAACTCAGTAACGCCTGGTAACGGTCATAATTTTACCTAAATATGTGGGTCCTTTGAGAGCATCGTAAATGTATGGAGGAAAAGAAATTGTCTTTTATGCTCATCTCAAAAGATTTGTTTGTATTTCTGCGAAATAGTCATGCCTAACCAAAGAATAGCAAAGAAAATCCCCCCCCCCCCATTTTAACTACAAAGCCTTGAGCAAGTGCGAAGTTACCAGTTAATTTTATTGTTTGTTTCTATTTTTCAAGTTGTCTTCGTGTGTGTAAATTGAAAGCTTGTTATTACTAGTCAATATCGTCAATCATATTTGCTCCATTATTCCATGCAGATAAGAAAGGAACTAATTTTGTGTTGAATTTGTGCCCCCACCCCCCACCCCACCCCGGCACGGTACAATAAACAAACACTTGATTGAAAATAAAATAAAAGAAACTAACCTTGCATTGTTATAATGTATTCCTTCTTTTTTCATCATGCGAAATTTAGAGAACAAAATATATCAACGAACTCCGTAAATGTAGCGGATGCCGGCATGCGTATGCATCCTTACTGTGTGTGTATCGCTAATGTCAGATAAAAAAAAATATCGCAAAAGAAACGAAAATATCACCAGATTGCTTGAAGGCGCCTGCCATTCACGCATGATAAGTTACAAGGTGCAAACGGACCAAGATTGTATTGTATCCAGGTTAACTATACGACGATATCTCGCAAATAAAAAAAAAAATCATTATTTTAAAGAACATACAATGTGACTGCAAATGATAATCTTTCGCTAGTATGGGTTACGAAAGTATTATTATTTATTATTTTTTTTTTGGGGGGGGGACGCACCAGACAGATGCACCCCCCCACCACAAAAAATAAAGTGTTTTCATGTACTCTTGTATACCCCAAGATGTGTGTGCTTGTTTAAAGTTTTAAAAAAGGAATTTTGATCAAACGTTTAGTTTATAATTAGTCCCAGTGTTTTCTAAAGGGTAGTAGTCTGAAACATGGGTCTTATTCCCATTTTCAGATTTCATATCCTTGATTTTTAGTGATCTTTGCCAAGGATTTCCTATGTTCCGTGTATGCTATGTGTATCAATGCTATGGTGTGTGTATGCTACATAGTCTGTGTATAGGGACAGCAATACTATGTCAAATTTGTCCCTGTTGTCTTAATAAATATTTTTCTATGGACTTTTCAAATTTATTTGTTTGTCCTGGTATAAATTTAGTTGCTTTTGAATTAATTTCAATTTAGAATTCCGGCGAGATGAACGGTATACTACCAGTTGAAATTAAAATAAAACCTACTGTTTTATGTGAGTGACTATGGTGTGGCGTTTCTCACATTAAAGTCTATTTTCAAAATGAGGCAGGTTGTATTCGAGTCAGGGTCCGCACTTTCTTTATTTATTTGTGTTTCTCCCAATTCGAGTTAGGCTTCCTCTCTAGTATTTCATTTATAATGTAAAAGAAGTAAATATCCAACCCAAAACCCCTTAGGAAGCTTTATACATTTACGGGTTTGGTTATAGCAAAAATAATAAACTGGTAAAAAGACTAGAAAAACCAAGGACCTTTAGAAGTATAAAGGAACTTTTATGTAAATATAGGGAAAATGAGGAACTTTGGGGAATTGAAACTAAGGAAACATATAATTGGATAAGGGAAAACTTAACCTCTAAAATTAAAAATAAAGTAGAGGAGGAAATATCTCGGTTAATTGGGACAGACCTTGGAGGTACTGGACCAACATCGGCTCTCCAAAAATACAAAGCTTGATATTCAAATATCTACACGACATATGGCTGACTGGTAAAGTGGCACTCCGAAGGAAAATGATACGCATACATGTAAAATATCTCATGTGCAAATGTGCGAACTCCACAAAATATCATGCGATAGCACAGTGCGAGTTTAGGAAACAAGACAGGATACAATTATTATGGAGATATCCAAGAAATAAGAATACAGAAGAAACCAAATTTTATATCAAGACGGCAACTTTAACAAAAATTTAATAGGAAAAATAACAGATTACATAACTAAAACCATGATGGCATGTGACCAAGTCATAAACATAAAAAAATGAATAGGCCAATTTTTTTGTAATCCTTTCAAATTAATTAGAAAAAAGACCTTCTAGGATGATTTGTGAATGGGAGGGACGGGGCTGCAAAGGGTGAAAAGAAGGGGAGGGAGATGGGGCAATGGATAGTCTCCCCTTAAAGGGGACCACCACAAAGTGAACCCTTGCCCCCATACCCCCACCCCGGATTGGAATCTGCTGTAGCCGCCACCCTTTTAATTTCTTATAAATTTTCCTAAAAAGCTTCAGTTTCTTTTTATTATCCATTAAAATTAAAATTAAATAATTAAATAGACTTTAATTATATTACGCAACCTATCACAAATCTTAATTATCGGGACAGAGAAACTATATGGGAAAAGTACGAGATAATGACGTCATGGGGCTATGAAAGAGTCGGGGAAAACACCCCATATAGGAAACTTTACATACAAACACGAAAACAAAGGATCTAATAAGTCTCTCTTCTAATTCTATTCGCTCTAAATGTGCAGCTCTCGCACTGCACGGTAAATCCCCACTGTGTGTGTGTGTGTGTGTGGGGGGGGGGGGGGGAAGAACAACCATTTTTAGAGATTTTGGCAGAAATCCAATGAATAATTTGAGACGGCCTAACTCTAGGTGGGAGAAATACAAGCAAATAAAAAAGTGTATGGACTCCAACTCAAGTACAGCGGATTTCAATTTACAAATTCAATATGTGAATAATGACACAATATATTTGCACACAGAACACATTAAGGTTTTTTTTTTCTTAATTAAATTATAATACACCGTTACTTCGCCAAAATTCCAAAATATATTAAATAGATAAAAATAAACCTTTTCTTGATGCGATTATAAGGTCCTAAGATTACTGGGGAGATTTGGGGAAAAAAAATATAGGCTATCCCAACATGGAAGCAAAATATAGCATACACAAACTATAGCATATATACATATAGCACACACGGGATATAGGCGACCTCTAGCCAAGGTCAACCAAGAGTATAGGGAAGGGATTTCAAGTCAGGTGATGGAAAGATGGAAACCTACTCGGAAAAACAACCCTATAGATAAAACTAAGTTTAAAAAAAAATACCCCATTAAAAATTAGAATTAAATGTTTTTTACCTAAATTCTTTTGCATAATATAAAACATACAACACATGGGGGGGGGGAGAATAAATACACATAAAACACCGTAATTTTTTGGAAAAGTGGGGGATCTGTCTGGTGCCCCTCACCCCCCACCCACCCCAGTACTTCGTCTTGTGGGGATAAATGTACGTCATTTCCTGCTGGCGTCCTCTATAGGTGGAAAATCGTAGCTAAGTAACAGTGATGTATACTTTTATTTCGAGAAATTAAATTATTTTTTCTGTACACTTGATAGTTTTTTTTTTTGGTTCTTTTTGTTCAAGTATAACTACTTTTAATCATGTCATGCAAATCTGATGCAAAAAGAAAAATGTTGGTGCATGGCCGGTAACTTTTATTCGTCATGGCAACGGAAATTAAATTCCGCGCATGCGCATTTTGTGTGGGAGCACAAATAAACCCACACAAAAACAAGCAAGTGAATTCAAACATCTACTAAAACAAGCCATTATGTGAGAACTTGGCCTGAAAAGAGCAAATATAGGTACTATAAAATGTTGTCTAGTCTCGGATTTGACAATCCTTATTTTTTTATGCTGATGAAACATTTTTCAGTAGAATTTTTTATCCTACAGTTTAAATGCCTATATTTACTGTTTATAATCATACCTGTTCAAATGTACTGGTCACATATAATAATATCGTCGAAATATTAACTAATACCATGCTAGATTTAAATAGAATGTCTAAATAATCATAAAACTAAAGGTGTAATTGATTATAACCAATATATATTTTTTGCAATAACAAGATAATGAGATCCGAACATTGACCAAACAGTACTTAGAGAAATTCAATATCGATTAGTTCATCCTCAACCTCCAACTGATATACTTTATTGCAAGGGGTAAATGGTACCCTATTGAAATGGAACCGTATTGAAAGACGTGTTAGGATAAAAGATACCATTGTTAAAGAATATTCTGACCGACTGAGATCTCAACATCGTACATCATAGCTGAAAACAGTGCAAGCCAGTATACATATTTGCATTATGCTCACGCAAGAAATATTGTATCAACCAAAGGGCTTTCTTGACCGAGCGATGTCAAGCCCTTGCGCGAATCCCGCTACGAGTCATAAGTTTCCCCTGATTCAAAGGAATCCTGTACAACTACTTCTGCAAACTGGAAAGTCCAACGCGTCCATTCTATCAATAATGTTACTCTAATTAATACATGACCACAAATCCCAATTTCCCAATTGAATGTCAAGGTCACAACTGCAAAGCTTCTCTTCGTTAACTTTCCGTAACTTACCACCAGTATTTCACGCCGTGAAACTATACAACTCAACAACCTAATACAGGGAACCGTTTTTACTACGCCACCTTAGGCCATTTAAATCATGATTTTTTTGCTTAATTACGCCTGTAACTTTGTAACATATTTACCACCATAGCAACAATAAATGGCGCCTGCCGACGGCGGAACAGTCCTTTCCTGTTGATTCCATTGTATAATTTACCAATCTCCAGTCATAAATACTGCACCTGGAGTCACACGATCAATTCACGCAACTAGATTTGAATAGGGACTACTGATTGACAGGGACACTCATGCGGCTCTGACCTGAATTCACCAAAAGTAAACCATGTCATCTTGAAACTCACTTACACTTCACTCCGTAACGTTTGCCCCTAGTAACTGGCTAATTATTTCGGTCTAAAGACTATAATCCCAGCACCGACTTCCCATATTCAAGCAAGTATATAATGAATCCTTAAAATGGAGAGCTGTAAACAAATGCGTATACTCCAAAATATATCACAATATTATACATACTTTGGAATTTTATTAACTATTTTTGTTTATATATTTTCATTGTACTCGTGGATGGGCAATGTGATTTTGCGTTCTGCCTTGCTTATAAAATGTATTGTCTTTGGTCAACAAAAGTTGATTTAGAGTGGATAAGAAAAGAAGTTTTGTTAAACGATGATGGAATTAAATAAACACTGGGGACAATATCGTACGTTGCATCAAAATTATAACACATAAATCGCAGAGATTAATTGAGATTTTGCTTAACGGTCAATCAGTCCGCACTCGAAGTAGGGAAATAAGTGAATAATGCAAAAGCCGACCATTGTCTGATAATCGACGTACATCTGCCACTGCCATATATTGTAAAAATCCCATTACTACAGGGAAAAAAGAATTAACTACAACTGCTTCTTTGGGGCGTCATGTGTGACCAGTGTATATTAGTATTGTGTTAGAAAAATATTGCGACAAACCAAAGTAAAGAAAACAGTCACTTTTATCAATCAGTCCATATCGTTTTACAAATTATACTGAATAATTGACTTCAGTAGAACTCAGAAGAATGTATTCCTGTAAGCACATCACGATTGCGGTGTTTATACATTTATATAAAGTGGGATCATTTTACAAGCAAAGTATACATTTAAAAATTAATACTACAAATGAGACAACACATAAGTACATACGGATTATAATCGTGAGATGGCAAAGAATGGTTCATATGTTGAGAGGTAACCAATACACCAACAAAATAAGAGTTCGTAAGAACATCTTATTTCCTTCTAAGATATACTTAGCCATAATGCAAATTGTTTCATAATATGAAACATTTAAACATATTCCGACCATGCTGGAAACAAAAATAGTAAATTTAATTTAGTTTAGAGTAAACTGTAAGTTAGTTCTTTCCTTTTGGCATGGTGTCTGAATAAAAAAGTATATTTCTCAAATTTGCTAACCACTACACTGTCATTATGTAATCAGATACCTAATTGTTGTACCATGGTTGTATACATATATCTATAAATATATATAGTTTTGTGGACATGTACGGTTGAATAATACCATCCCGTGTTTGTGTAGGGCAATGCGTACATCACAATCGCACTCATAAATTTGAATCAATACCATCTCATAAATGGTTAGGGGCCGTCCATTTAGTATGTACGCATAGAGGGGGGAGGGGGGTAACCCAAATGCATAGGCTTGCGTATGGAGGTATGCTGATAATAAATGTACGCATTTAATGGGGGGGGGGGGGGCGCTGAAACGTCGAAAATAAGTTGTATAATACGTATCCTGTTCGACTTGGTTAAGTAGGCTTTTGCATTTTAGCGGACACAAGACAAACTTGTCCCACCCAGTCACACTATCCTGACAACAGGCCGGCTAATCCGAACACTAACCTCTTAATGATCGGCACCAAAAGAGGCAGCTGCTAGTACCATTTTTTATGTCTTTAGTATGATTCGGCCGGGGTTTGAATACGCGACCACTCGCATCCGAGGCGGACGCTCTATAGACACATTGCACCATCGGAGAAGTCGCTTAGAAAAGAATGTACGATACTGGTTCCTGTTTTTCATGACAACTCGACCTGGAGACCTACCTGATGGAAAATGAAGGCGCATTATAAGGTTATAATATACGAGTCCACAAAATTATTAAAATTATAATTTTCCAGCAAGTTAGTGTCTCTTAGCATTTGACAAAGTCTGCTTGCAGTAGCGTACTAAGGGGAGGGGGGTTACAACATACTTCGATGCTAATACTACTGATTTCAAGCATAAAATTTAAGCTAAACAACAGCATATAACATGTTTACATATATTATTAAGTACGTCTTCATTTGGCTTTCCGTGCGCCAAATGCCTTCCAACACAAACATTTTCCATATAGGTAAATTAGTTGTACCAATCTTAAACAACCATATATTTCGACATATATAATATCAATGTATAGGTTTCTCATCAGTTTAAATCGATCTGTCTCCCAAAAAGGTCGAGAAAATTAATAATAAAAAAGTTGGTATTTATGACTCATTATGGCTTGCGACTTTACCGATCTTCATATCCTTGATATGTGCATCTACCCTTCCCGTTTAGCCATAGTATCACATACTTGGATACTAATACTATAGATTTGAATGATATAACTAAAGATGTACAACATTAAATAATATGTGTATGTATATTATTAAGTACGGTTTCATATGTCTGTTTGTGCACCCGATGCCTTCCTATCCGAACGGTTTCCATATAGGTGAATAATTTATACCAATAGTAAACAAACACAGCTTTTGACAAATTTCATATTAATATATAGGTTCTCATCTACCTACATCGATTTGTGCCAATAGACGTGTGTGAAAATACAAAATAAAAAAGTTCCACTTTTTACGGAATATCGGGTGCGACTTTACCGGTCTTCATATCCTTGCTACTTTAATACACCCTTCCCGTTTTGTGATTGTAGCACATACTTCGATGCTAATATTAGAGATCTGAAGTATAGAATTAAAACTATACAATATTATAAAATGTGTGTATATATTTTAATAAGCACGTCTTTATTTGTCTGTCCGTGCGCCTAGATCCGATCTATACGAAAGTTTTTCATATGGGCGAATAAGTCATAACAATCGCAAAAACAAGGTTTTGACACATTTGATATCAGATGAAAAATTTGATTTTAATTGATATGTTTCTAATCATACTAAATCGATCGGTGCCAATAGACATGTGTGAAAATGCAAAATAGAAGGTTTTGTTCTTTTTACTGAATATCGGGTGCCACTTTACCGATCTTCATATCCTTGCTACGTGAATCTACCATTGCCGTTTTGCGATCGTACTACATATTTCGATGCTATTGCTATATAGCTAAAGCATATAATTAAAGCCGTACAACTGTAAATAGTATGTGTATGTATCTTATTAAGTATGTCTTCCTTTGTCTGTCATTTCGCCTAATGTCTTCCTATACGATCGTTTTCCATACAGGTGAATAACTCATAACAATAGTAAATAAACCCCGATTTTGACAAATTTGATATAAATTGATAGGTTTCGCATCAGTCTAAATCGATCTGTGATAGTAGAAATGTAAGAAAATGCAATATGAAATTTTTGGTATTTTTGACTCTGTATCGGTTGTGAATTTAACGATCTTTATATCCTTGATACGTGCATCTACCATTGCCGTTTGCCTCGGTACCACAAACTTCAATGTTAATAGTATAAATCTGAAGCATACAAGGACAGCTATACAACAGTATATAATATGTGTATGAATCTTATTAAGTACATCTTGATGTGTCTGTATGTCCGCCCAATGTCTTCCAAAGCGAGCGTTTTCCATATTGTGTATTGTTCCACTTCCCATTTTTACACTACCTAATTTTGACCTAGTTTAATAAACACCCATTTCTACAGAGGACACATCTGTCGCAGCCTCGACATTTGTTTTACACATATCAGCATTGAGTCACGCAGACAAAAAGATTTGTCAAAAGTCATATCATTATTATTAATGAAGTGAAACAAGGACACATACGATGAAAAAAAATACATTTCTCAAATTCACTTTTTTCCAACCAGGAAGTCCTCTTACAATCTTTACCAACTATTCTGACAAGGCAAATACAATTCCTACCATACCAAGCATCCAGTCTGCTACTCAACATGTGTTAGCTATGTGACTCACAGCTGATAACTGCATCTCCAACACTTTTTTAGAATTGTGTTTTGTGTTTTACATGAATATGTCATTACTGATTTTCTGAGGTGGTTCTTGGATATTTTACTTTGGAGTAATGAACATGAAACACACGTTTATGGTATATTTCATAAATAAATCAGCATCCTCTACATTACTGTTAATTTAAATAAAAGTACATGTATTACTATTAGGATTTTTCTCTCAAAAATAGGCAATTTTACTTTAATACTAAATTTTCAAACGTCCATTAAACTAATCTTGATATTTAACTTATTTTGACAAATTAATTCTTTCTAACTGTCTTCTGTCTCCTATTATTTGCACTATTAGATAAATAAGTTATGAAGTATGCAAAACAGTTTTGTACCTTAAACAGTACATGTACATTACTAATTAGCATTATTGAAAACTTCTTAGATATCATAATAAATAGTATATATGTAATTATGTATGGTGCTTTTTGGCGACATTGGCAGATTATTCACTCCACATCCTGGTTCCCGGGCAGTTGTGATCTCTCACAATAATAATCACGGGCACAGCGGCTCGTTACAAAGAAAATCAACAGATGTGGGTTCTAACCTGTAACAATATTAACATATTATATTGTTACAGGTTAGAACCCAATCCCTTGATTTTCTTTGTAACGACCCCTGTCATCATGGGCAGTAAATTTGAAACATACTACTTCCGGGTCAATCTATTTTTACCATGTAAGAAATGCTTGTACATAATGGGAGGTAACTCAAGTTGTGCTATTCAATTCAATTCATTAATGAAAAAATGGAAATAAATAGGTAAAAAGGCAATTATTTATTTTGCAGATGAATATTTATCGAATATTTAACATTCAGCAGCGTAAATATGCATTTATTTTATTTATATTTGTGGCAAGAGTGCAGAAAAGGACGACGTGCTTCATGGGCAGATTTCCATCTGCCCACGAAGCTTTCATCTGCCCACGATACCAGTCCGAGGACGACAAAACTGCCCACGACCCACCTTAAATAATAGTATATATATATATATATATATATATATATATATATATATATATATATATATATATATATATATATATATATATTCTAACTTGATCCATTACCTTTTCACATTCGTAGTAGAAGAGATATCCATGTTATTAAAAGTAAAAATGCCAGTAGTATTCAATTTTCATTACTGACTGCAAAATATATTAGTATATTATCACTGACAGGAATTTAAGCTAGGATACCATTCCAACTAAAAAATGACCTAGTCTATAAAATAGTTACATATCGCATCAAATCAACATATAGGAGCCGTTATGAGTTCACTCATCTCTAGCAGAAAGCACGTTTGGTGCACATTTTAAACCACAAGTGCTTACATTGTACCAAGCAATGTTTTGGTCTGTTTTGATAGATAAAAGTCCCAGTAAAAGAACGACTTGTCAATACAAATGTCGATGATTTCCTGATGTTGAGATTAACTCTTTGATAAATTATAGAATAGGTGAAAGTGCACACTACGATCACCTAAAGTAGTTTCATTGCCCAGATACAAGAAAAATACAATGTGAGGGTAAACAATACTATATCAGAGTTTATTACAAAAGTCTTGCGTGTATTTAGGTATTGATAAAAAGGGATATAGGCGTTGGAGGGTTGCATTTGTTACGTTGAATTTGGCAATATAACCAGTCTTTGCATGACTATTATGTTCGCTACGTTTTGAATTAACTCCGTTGTGTTGGTGAATTTACTGATTTTTAAAGATTTTTCATTCAGATTTTATTAAGAGTTTACACATATCATCAATTTCTGTCGCATTGTTAGAAATATGCAGTCAAACTTATTATTTATGGCAATAGAGCTTGAAATGGTTATATTTTCGAGAGCACATTTAGAGTTCAGTAGAAAAGGCAGACATAAACGGAGTTGTTAGGATAACATTAAAGAGTGAACATAAATGGTGTTCGACAGTTCCTAAAGAGTAGAGGAAAACATGGAAATATGGAGATAACGTGAAGCAAACTCTTATGTGAAGCCCCAACTACCTTTTTATGTTACGAAATAGATGATGATGCTTTTTTATGATGGTGATGATGATAATGATGATGATATTCTCGTGATGATAACTATGATGATAAGTAAAATAAAAACACGGTGACAGCGTTATTTAATTGTTCAATTTGTTATTCCTTAGGCATCAATCTATATTTCACACCTACAAATGATAATTGTCTTATGCGATAAAATTTATCGCTAAGAAGGAATTTTGATTAAAAAAGCCTTTTATTTTGCTCAGATTTGGTTATAATTGTATCAGGGTAGATCAGTACAATCCCATGTAGGGTTAACAATATGTCAAACATATGTCAAACATAGACGGTTTGATAACTAATATAGTAAGGAAGTTATTAGCCTCGTTTGTGGCAACGTTACTGTGATAGATGCAAACCCGATCACTATATTCAACAGCAAAACAGCAAAGATTTTACAATGAAGAGCAATACAATCTTGTAGATTTTCAACAGTGCGTTTAAGAGAAAGCATACTACTTGAAGGCCCTTGTCATTGCAGGGAGTGATATATTCCTTTTTAAACGCTTCGAATATGAATTTTCAGCGTAAATATGACTTTTACATTAACGTTTGTCACCGACTTAACAAGTTTTATTTATTTAGTATTAAAACATCTCACGTATTTTACAAAAAGAACTTCAATGGTGATCGTTATGTAAATCATTTACTTTTTTGCCAACTAAAATACATAGATTAACGTATACATTGCGCTCAACATTTTGAAATCAATTTAATAACTGTAGAAATTTGACATTTTGTAGTATTGACATCTGTACAATTAGGAAGGATTTCTTTGCAATTTGCAAGGCGTAGTGTTGTGCTTTGATTGCTGCACCACAGTTAGTATTGACATTTTATCTCTCTCTCACACACACACACACACACACACTTGGGCATATATAGCAATAACAACAATTTGACAATCAATTTTATGACAAGCCCACCCATGAATGTCGGTTTGATTAGGTAACAAATTTGGGATAAAACGGAATGGAAATAAAGTGAACTAAAAACATTTCACATTCACGGCAGTCCGAAGTTTTGACGTACCACCTGATAGACACGAAAACAGATTCCGAATTTATCAATATCGAACCTTAATCAATTCGAGACCGTCTAAGGCTGGAGCTCATTTCAAGAACTACGTTTAAGTGACTCATTTTATGAACGTCTGTACAAAATAGATATGAGGTAATGTAGTTAACATAGTTAAAACTGAAGTCATGTAAGTTTTTCAGTTTAATAGTCAGGTCCTAAACACGTGTATACGTGGTACGAAAACGCACTGCATTTCAATTTATTACAACATATATACAAATGTACCGCTTCCCTGAACATGGAACGTTAGATAATTTTAAAGAACATTGGACACGTCCTGCCTGAGACTTGAACCCGCAGATAAAATATACGTCATATACCATATCGACGATATAATGATATGATCTTGGTGGTATAGGTGTGCGTGTGTAACAGGCGCAGGCATGTCCACCTGCGAATTGATTCTGAATTACCGAGAGAGGTAAAGGTGTAGATAATTAATTACAAATAATACAAATATGCATCAAACAGACCGAAAAGTACTATCCCTGGATTCCACAAGATGATACTTGATATCATTAACAAAGGTGTTATAAATACGAACATATAACACTGTCACTCAGTTTCTATATTTTAATTCGTCCTCTACTGAGATTGATACACGTATCAGCTGATAAAAGGCAATTGTTGCCTTGCTTGTGCGCACAAATACCTATACCATCTTGAGCATGGATTTATCACCTATAAATGATGCGTCAACGTCCTGTAGTATCATCATTCATGCATAACAAATAAACTCGCATATCGAACTAGTAATTAACCTCTGGAGAACATATATCATAATGCAGGTAAGACAATTTAACGCCTTACGCTACCTATTTTTAACACTGGTCCACGGTTAATGCACATATCGCCTTTCCTTTAGCCAGATTTGCATTATAGTAAATCCATGCAAAGTTCATCAGCTTGTAGAAATATTTTTTGTTGGTATACGTCTGTATTGATTCCCCTTCAAATTTCTTGTGCCGGCTTTGGATCAAGGCTCTTTTACAGTAATCTAAAAGTCTTTTTCAATGGACATTTTTAAAATCATTAGAGTTGTATCATAATTTTAGGCGGATAATTTAGTCAATGAAGTAAGAAATTGATTTTGAAATTGGAGAAAACCATTATGCAAAGAAAGTCAAAATAGAATATGCATATAGGGTGACAAACTTAAAAGTGACATATAAAGACGGAGAGCAACCGGCACACACTGCAGTGTAATCAATTTAACAGTTTAAATATGACTTAAACAGTGTTTGTCACAGTGCCTTAGCAAACTTCATGTACTCAAATATATAGCGCAGTTATATACATTGATGTATTATTGTACAATCAATATTGATAATAATTATTATTCAATACTTGCTCACTTTATCCCATATATAATGCATTTCATATTAATTATTCGTATATTGAAATAAAATAGCACAACATTCACATTCATCGCTATTAAGCGATGTCTAAGATAAGTTAGCTCTATATTCCTTTCACTCCACCCAATGTTATCGACACTTATCTCTATCAATTTTTGCGCGATTCAGTTCGGGCCAAGGGTCAAGGTGTGTGCCTCATAAAATAATCAATATGCATTGTACCCTTTCTTAGCGGCAGTCAAAATGATTCAAAATAAACAGATCACAAAAGGAGCATTTTATTACTGATCCGTTATAATAAGTATTATTTTTTTCCTTACAAAATGCGAACCCAAAGTCCCTCCAGCCTTATCATGTACAAGATCTTGGTAGGTTACAATTCGTTGTTTTTTAAAATCGGAATAAGCAGCTATAAATACAACGAAAGCATAACGGAATGTGCGTAACAAACACACCTGCATGTTCACCTAGTAATACATTCTCGGCTTAGTCGAACGAATAGTGCTATGCAGGTTAGATCATTTAAGTCGCACTATTTCAAAATTTGAACTTGGGTCCGCGGTTAAGGCACCGATCGCCTTGCTTGCACTCACCAAACCCCACTAATCCCTCGACCAAGCACACATCCCCAAAAAGGATGCTTCAAAGGCACTAATAAGGGAACAGTTGGTTATGGACCATGTGATATGTTCTCATCTACGAAATTAAACAATGTATATATATAATTGAAAATATACACCATATGTATTTCTTTAAGCATTTCGGAGTGCAACTGGACATTTTGACGTAATGTATAAAACCACATCATGAACGTAATATGTATGCTATACATTTATTAGAAGACGAATATACGCAAATGAATTTCACCACTATAGGTCGTGTACTGTTGTAGCATGTACTGTTGTAGCAGCATATACTACGTTTGTCCCTATGATATGCTATAGATTACCTCACATTAATTGCTTTCTCTTTTTGGTTTTATCACAATATAATTACGAAATGTTCCTATCACAATGTTGCCACATATGCATATGTGTAAACTCACTCAAATTTCATCCGAGTGGGGAAAACAATTATTGTTTGCATTTGTTTGTTTTGTTTTCCCTGCCTGATACGGGTATTGTGCCACGGCTTTTTATACTCAGCTCCATGAAGGTGTATTGTCATAATGCCATCAAAAGTATTTATATATCTATCAGCAGTCATTTAAATTAGCAAATAAACTAAATACGTATTAGAGTCTTCTTCAACAGATATGTTTATAATTAACAGGTTTGTGTTTTAATTTTAAGTGGTTACATTTGACACTTGACTTGAGATAACCATTATAAAAGAAAATCTTAGTCTAATAAAGACAAAAAACATATAGTGACATACATAAAGGGAGAGACCGATCTGCAGAAATGCTGTAGAATCAGTTTGAAAAGCTTAGAGATAACTTAAACTATGGACGGCATATTATCTTTTCCGTATTATCTTATCTATACATATTGCTCACTGCAGTTCTTTGATGTATTATATAATCAATATGTGTCTTAATTAGTTGTCAAAATACATTACTTTAAAGACAACATAATGCCATATTTATTGTTAGGATATTAAAATATGTAAAAATATACACAAAACCACACGTCATTCACTGATTTTAAATCGGAAATTATCCCTATTTGTCTTTCTCTCTCTGCCCAAGATGTCTACGTTTATCAGCGACTATCATTTGTTGCGCAGTAACATTTACTGTTCATTACAAATTTCAAAATGTAAAGTCCTTGCATCATTATCATGTAGAAAATCACGGTAGTTTGAATAACATAAGCTATTGGTTGATCTTCATTAAAACCGGACACACGAAGCATTGTTATTCTGCTTCAATATCGCAACATTTCTTGCGTTCTAATTCCAACTCTAAACACCAAGAAATATAAAGCAGCGTTTACGACAAGCATGTCATGGAGGATAACTGTAAATATGTGTGCGCAGAGAGAGAGAGAGAGAGAGAGAGAGATGGATCAATTTGTATTTCTAAAAGCAATTATCATTACATGCCACACGTATGAATTCTTAGCATAACCGCACATGATGAAGTACATACATATTTCAAAACGCACAAGTAAATACATAAATAATACTACTGTCTAAATGTTTTTCCTTCATTAATTCTGATCGACAAAGAAATGTGAAACATGAATAAGAAGATATATAAACTAATAATGAAAATGATGTTTCCTATTTTGATTTTCGCTCGATACTGCCAGCGAAGACATTGATGGCAGCATTACTAAATAAATATGACGATTATTTTGAAAGCAGTTATTAATTGATCAATCAACTAAATGATTCCTTGGAATAACGGTTGATACAGACATAACAGCGCACTGCATAATTTGTTATTGTTGTATCATTAGTACCATAAGAACTAACATTATAAACTTTAAAAATAGCTATAGAATCAAATACAATAATCTGTCCTCTTCCGTTGATATTGCTTTGTGGTGCATGATTGTATCGGGGCTTTCATACATGGTTTTATATTAGGTATAATATATATTATATATGGTGTTACGGATACCACTATGTGAACCAGGATTTGATGAATGGACTTTGCAGTTTAAAGCCTCATACGCCATTAACCTGAATGTAATACGGTACTCTGGGAGGAGATCAAAGTTTTCGAAGTAGAGGGTAACTGATAACGTGATGTTAGTGGCGATTGTTTGGGATTTACACATCGCAGGCTGCTTATACGACAAGATAACAGTACAGTGACCGCTTTTTCTACGCTCCATGTATGGGGTGTACTGGATATTGTGTCAAGTGTTTTTTAGTGTACTTTCAAATATGATAAGTAAATATAAGATGTTAAGTTGTAACAATATTCACTGGGAACTGACAAACATTTACTGCTCAATAGCGATGAGCTATTCCTTACATGATGCACGCATCAACATTGAAATTAATCTGAAGGGTGCTCAAAAGCTAATATCAAATCATTATTTACACATACATGTTTCCTAACTGGACCGTAACGTATAATGTAGTATGTACCTATTTAGCATAATATATCAAATGCTTTTCTACATACGTAAATGAACATTCAATGTAAACGCATTGGCAATATAAATAGGTTGATAAGCGAGATATCACTATTGATGATCACTCCTTTTTGCGACTTTATGGTTTCAAATTACGTAACAGAAAATTACCCCCCCCAAAAAAAAAATCAACAGACATTTTATTACATTCGACCAATAATAATTCCTTAGAATGTAAAAGTGAACCTTAAAAATATCTTTCCCTCTTTTAAATTCTGGCAAACATATTGCGACATTATTCATATAGCCATGGGATTACAAAATAAGTTTACGGAAAGGAAAACCAAAATATACCCTTTTGGGACGCGGGTCGACTCATTAGTGAACGTGTAGAAATCGTGCCAATTCCAGTACTACAATTTAATTAGACTGCACTCTGCTCTGAGGCAAATATTAGATAACGTTCGGTGCAGAATTTGTATAAATCACCTTTTTGGAGATAGGTACATATTTAATACATATGCATATCAAAGTCCATTCACCTGTTTCTTTGAAATGTACTGTGATCTGTTCAACAACATAATATCAGATAGCTGTCCAAAATGACTGAAGTGCATTGTATCTAAACAGCAAATGTCACAAAAGATTGTTTCTCATTCATATGAACATTATACAATGTTTGGATGTACACATGCATAATCCACTCACTGTACAGTGACTGTTCAAAAAAGCAGACTAAAGTTACCATTTTTTTTTAATAGTACGCATATTTAGATTCGACACAAGAACAGACGTTTGCTCGTTCATCAAAACAGAATCTTTCCATACATTTTCATAACCTGTCAACATTTCTATGAGCAGATACTTCTCTCTGCTCTCGCTAATTGTCAAATTCGCCAAAACGAATAAACAATGCATCTAACGAGTGCACGTATCAATCACTTCAGTTCACTAAATTCCAAGTGCATACTGTTTTGTTCCTGCAATACAATGTGCATTGTACCTAAAATGAAAAGGCTACAAATAAAAATGTTATCAGTTGAAATTTCGGTGTGTTCCGCACGAATATTTGTTATTAAGTAAATTAAATTAATATTTTATATTTATCCTTAAAAACTGATATTTTGCTCTTACAAAAAGCTCGTAAGTTTATATTGTTCTTATATCATTGCCAAAAACATTTGTTCGTTCAGTACATCACTGGGATGATTTCCTCTTGTAGTGTCCAAAGCTTTCAACAAGGTCAAATACTAGCAACTTCTAACACAAAGGTTTCACTCTGGAATTATTGACTGGAATCTTTTTGTCATCCAGAACAAAAGCGTACTCGTAACTGCGACACACCAGCATTACGGGATGACACCACAGGGATGCCCATTGGTGTCGTTATCTGGCACTTTTTTATTCATGATGTTTATTGAGATTTTGACAAATTGCCTCTTATAACGGAAAATACTCAGCCGGAGATATTACGTATCTCTTATACGGAAGTTACGATACAAAAAGTTTCTTGGAATTAAAACGTAAATAACGTTTTCCTATGATAATTACACTCTAGTTTTTCATGAATCAAATAAATGTGTGTGGTCACCAGTTTCCAAGTTTCAGTATATATATATATATATATATATATATATATATATATATATATATATATATATATATATATATATATATATATACTGGTTTATAACCAAAGTCCTCTCCCGAACCAGACGTCGGACGGATATCTTGCACAATTTAGCACCTTAAGAGTGCAGTTCAAATATATATATATATATATTGGACAATTTGCAACTACTACGCCACTGAGGATCTGACCAGGATCTGCATGTAAACGGCACAGTTTGATTTTCCTATTCGCACCAACTCGTATGCCATCTCGGCCATTCACACATCACCAAATATGATGCGACAAAGTTGACGGCAGAGGTAGTCGTTCTTAACACACACACTCTCATGTCTTTCCTAGGTAGTAATTCAGTCTCATCTAAGTACAGAGTAAACTTGGATTCGTAAGACATAAATATAGGTATATCGAATTTATTACTGAGAATTACTAACATGGATTCTGCAAAATAATTTTTGATAGTATTAACAAAATTGCTACAAATACGAAATACTAACACTTTCATAGAGGGTTATATATTTGTATTCGTCTTTCACGGAGATTCGAAACTGGGTCACATAATAAAAGGCACCGATCTCCCTACCTTTACGCACCAACATCTGTACCATCTCGACCATATACAGATCGACAAAAATCATTGATGTAGTCATTCGTACATAACATACACACATGCATGACGGCATATTAATTAATTATTTCTTAAAGATAGCCAGTATTATAATGCAGGTAAAAAGGGGCCCCGAGTGGCTGATTGGTCCAAAGTGCTTTCCGTTACGGATCACTGCCATCGTACCTCTGTCTGCGTGGGTTCGAGTCTCGGATTTGGCTAATGTGGGTATACGAGAAAACTTGCCTGTAGCTTCTCGTGGGTCGGTAGTTCTTTCCCGGGTTGTCCCGGGTTCTTCCTCCTCCATTAATAATGGCCCCCATGTAGAGCCAACCGTGTGCTGACAAGTGGAGTTAAACCCTACAACAACAACAACAACATAGAAAAAGGGAGTCTTCAAATTTTTCGAATTAACTCAAACTTTATTAGATTGGAGAAAGCATATTCTATTGTCATATATCTGTTTTTTTTATTGATGCTGACATTGTATCACGAGAAGATGTATTGTTAAACTTTCCTCAAGCGTATGTTAAAAGATGATGTCACTAAGTATTAATATCTTTTCAATCGAAATGTGTATAATCGTTAGGTCTGTGTTCTAATTCTAAGCGATTTGATTAACATCTTGAGTTACGAACTGATTTTAAATGTTCCGAAAACTATTATACAAGAAAAGCAATATGTAATATGCATAAAAAAGAGAGAAAAAGACGTAGACCCGAAATCGCAAAATGCAATGTAATCAGTTCAAGCAGCTTAGAGATGACTTAACACAATATCTTTGCAAATGTCTTTAACATCGATATAGAGCGCACATCAGTTCATTGATGTATTACCTGATCAATATTTATATTAATTAGTTGTCGAACCTACTATACATGAAACCTTGCACAATGTATTACTTACGTATCATTAGGATATTACAGTTATAGATATTTGCTCAAAACCTAACGTCACTGACTGCTATTGAAATGAGCCCAATCAGTCAGATATTATCCCTATCTGTCTTTCCCTCTCTATCTAAGTGATCTGCCATTATCAGTGAATATCGACTGTAGCTAGGTACATTTAGCATCAACGGTTTAATGTGCGTGTATCCTAATACAATATATACACATTTAGCTCTTTTGTAGTGTCACTTTAACTGATGTTGAGACGAGCAGCTCATAAATGCTGACTCAACACTGATAATATTCTACTTTAAGTAGCATTTATTAACATTACAAATTGCAGAAGTAAAGATACATTCTTATCGTGTAAAAGATCAAGATAGGTTCACAATCCTTGGTTATTGGTACCTGTTTATCAAACCTGGAAACACGAAGCATTGTTATGCTTCTGAAACATTGCAGCATTTCTACGTTCCAATTCCAGCTCTAAATACCACGAAATATGACTCAACGTTTACGAATCTGATAGTTTAGAATTTAGAGAACAACTGTACATTTTTATGTTCAGAGAGAGAGAGAGAGAGAGAGAGAGAGAGACCTTCTTGTATTTGCATTCCCGTCTTTAATTATGATAGATACAAGTGAACCGGGCACAAGAAGATATATAAGACTAGTAAGGTGACTGCTATCGGAACTTCACTGATTAAGTGATATGCTGCGCGCAACGATATTGATGATTTTAGTACTGATAACGGGCCTTTTTATTGGTGATGGGTGATTTTCAAAGTAGAATCAGCATGAATATAAATTGTTGAAAATGTAGCCTCTTACGAAAAAGGGTAGCAAGGAAAGATTATACTTAAAAGTAGATGCAATGTTTGGCAGTTTTCATTGTTGCTTTATATTATTACTTGTCGGTGTTGCTTACTAGGGTAAGTACGTCAAGAAGAGAACACTAATTTATATAGCATAACATAAGATGTAGACCACATATCTGAGTATTGGACATTTCGCTACTGCTTTGTTAAATAGATTTCAACAAGATTCGATGCAAATTTATTTATAGCTAATTGAAGAACTACTTTAATAAAACTTTTTCAAGAAGTTGTTTTTAATCATCTATATTTTGCATGTGAAATAGTAGACCGTTTAATCCTATGTAAATTGTGCTCCAGACTATGTTCTTTGAATCATATGTAAAACAGTAAAATTCAAATCGAGATTATGGTACGTCTTGAGACAAGGTTAGTAAATCAAAGATACAGCTTCACATTTATTTTTCTTTTTTACATGATAATTTGTTTTTTAAAATTGACTTTTAAAACCTTTCTCTGCAGTTTCTTTTGCTTCTAGCACTATTGTTTCGACCATTTTACAATTGATACTGAATAGTTGTACAACGTAGAATATTAGTATGATTAGTTGCAATTGTAGTAGCAGTACTGTTAGTAGTAGTAGTAGTAGTAGCTTCAGTAGTAGTAGTAGTATTTCTTGTATTTCTAATTATTTTATGTAGTCTATTACTGTAATGAGCTATAGCAGAGTTGATTATAACCTTGTCTACTTGCTCGAGGATAACGTTTATGGATTATTACATGCAATTCAGCATACGATTCATTGCAAATTTTTATTTAACTGCAAACTGGTATTTAAAAAAATGTGAAAAACGATTTCTTCATGTATCATTTGCTTAACATTAACATTTTGTTATGATCATAATAGTTTTATGAGAGACATGAATACACTTCAATAAATGTTGTTAACATATGACCATATGGTGCATCAGCCTTATACTCGTTCAGACTTTGCGCTCCCCTTGATAATATACATTATATCATGAAAAATGCCATATTCTTGTTTTCACGCATGCAATTTTAAATTATGAATCGGAATACTTAAAAGTCGCACAATATATTTAAAGTTAACATCGTATTCTAGAAGAAAGATTAGAAGTAACTATAGCAATAAAATCAACGAATGAATAACCCATAATTGTCAAGTACATTTCGACATTGTCCTTTTTTATTAAAAAAGTTTATATTTGTAAAGCACAATTGACTCATTTAGCTCCAACAGTTTTTAGCAATGTGTTTAATAACCAATCCATTACTCAGATCACGTCCCGACTTCATTCAGATGAATGCATTAACGACTCTCCTATATAGTACATTCTTATTTGTAAACATAAATGTAAAAGCGTTGTCTACCTCAGGCAAAACACCCACAAGCATATATATATATATATGTGTGTGTGTGTGTGTGTGTGATAAGGCTTTACAGATGGAAACACACACACACACACACACACACACACACACACACACACACACACATATATATATATATATATATATATATATATATATATATATATATATATATATATATATATATATATATATATATATTTTCCATGCGTATCATTTATATTTAGATATATATCCATATTACATAATGTTTATGTTCCCTAGTTTCATTAGGACAAATGACATATACAAATGTGTATTTGAACTTCCTTTTCTGAGTCTGTATATAAATAGCCAATGGCCGTAAATACATCTCAGTTTGACTTAGTTGTATTTCAAGATAGACCAAGAATATATATATATATATATATATATATATATATATATATATATATATATATATATATATATATATATATATATATATATATATATCTATATCTATATATATATATATATATATATATATATATATATATATATATATATATGTGTGTGTGTGTGTGTGTGTGTGTGTGAGGTTTTGCTGAGGTGTGTATGAGAGGATAACTATGGTAAGGAGGAAATTAAGAAGCATAGTAAGATTTCGAGCACATCAAATAACGATGGAAAACGATTTGTTGATGCATGGCATATAGGTGACAACTGTATTGAAAAAAATATTGTGGTCATATAATCTAACATGCACGACATTATTTACAAAATAAATTTGACATAGTATGTGATAAACTAAATAGGTGAAATTCAGTCCTGAATGTAAATTTGTAACCCATCAAACCGACATAATCTACATGTAACAGAAAGAAGAAATAAAACAAACAAACAGGAAATGTCTTTAAAAACATTTTTTCCAAATATTGACGAATAACACGTAATATAAATACATGCAGGGAATGTGACGCTTGAATAAATTGTGTAGTACAGGTGTGACACCTTTATTACAGCTGATAAATTTACCTGAAGCTGCAAGACGTTATGCTCATATGATATAACATGCCTACATATACTTACAAAATAAGTACAACATAAGAAGCTATATATTATGGTTGGTTGGGTGGTTTTGGAATATATAAAAATTACGATAACTAAATATGCAACCCGTATCTCCAATAATTCTTTTGCAAGTGACGCTAACAATGCTTACCCCTTAATTTGTACACCTTAAAAGTAACTTCCATTGGCTGAACATGTCACGTGACACATTGTTGAGTTTGGTTAGCCCCGGAGGGTCTATATTGCTTTCTTTACAGTGCCTGATAAGACCCATTAACCCATCATCACAAATGTCCTTGCGTTAGCGCAAATAGTTTTGTGCTGATTTGTGTATGACAGGATAACAATATTACAGAGGAAAGTAAAGTGGAAAGTAAGTAGGAAAGTAAGAAATTGAGCATAACGAATAATCCTGGAAAACGAGTTGTTAATGCAGGCCACATAAATGATAACTGTATTGAAAATAACATTGTGTTCATATGATCTAACATGCATACAGTTATTTACAAAATTACTTTAACATAGTATGTGATAAATTACTTAGCTGAAACTAAGACCTGAATGTAAATTTGTGAACCATCAAATAAAAAATCAATCCATTTGGGAGATAAGACGCCATAACACAGGAACTATGCAAGTCACCCACAAGTCACCCACATTGCTTGTGCAGCCCAGAAATGGACCGTGGTCCGCATCAGCCACGCCTTTCGCATTCTCCTCACAAACATGTGTGGCTCCTAAGTGAGAAGGATACAAGTGCTAACTGTGAAGATTGCAAATATTTAAAAAATATCAATGATGTTATATTCTAGTTCGATTTTTATGTTTCTTTACTTCCGCAAAATCAAGTCATTCAGTGCTTGGTGGCAGATATAATTATTCTGCCGAGGTTTCTCGTGTGTACTCTTTATATGATATTCATCCGCAATGAACCCACTTGCCATGTGATGAGACGAGACAGTGTGTTCAGGTCTGTGTAGCCACTAGACCTGTGTGAGAGAGTTTTGTTAAGGCTGAGGTATCCTGTATAATGCTTCCCCCGACTGACTGTTGAACATCAGTTTCTGCTTGGGCGCTTGAGGAGGCAGATCGCCCTTGCTCCGGTTTCCGCGACGAACTGTCATGTTTATGCAGACGAGTGATCCCATTCAGCATTTCCAAGATGTGCTGCAATTTTCTGTCTACTTATGGTGGCATGATCTGGTAAAGTTAGAATAAATACTGTATTGAACAGAATAGTAAGAAACAGGAAACCTGATCTACCCTGTGTGTGAACTGTGCACAAGGCATGTTATTATATCATGGAGTATGTACGAACGAATTTTCAATGGCTGTATAGTTACCTAATTTGTTTTTAAAAAAGTAAATACCATGCTTACCTGTTAAGCTATATTGGACGTATCCAGTTTGTTCTTAGAAACAATGGCATATGTATATAAGGAGGCAGTCCGGTATGCAACTGGACCTGTTATCAGGCCAGCAGGCTAATACAAATTGCCAATGAAACAGAGGACAGGTAAGGGACCTGGCCTGTTATCTCCAAAGGTGAGCAGATGACAAAATACACTGGAACACGTTCTGCGAAGCCACTCATATAAGACCACTTGTGAAATAAAAATATGAGCAAGGATACCTTGGTATATTATCATTAATGTTGGTGGGGGTGACAAAAACACAAAACGTATTTGTCCCCTATTATAAAGGCCAGAGTGGCTTGCCAGGAACAAAACCAAAATGATTAGGTACGGGACCTGCCCAAGTGGCTCCACTGTGGCAGATACAAAAGACTTTGGAACATCTTCCTGGAAGCAACTCATAAGACCACTTGTGAATAATAAATATTAACAAATATACCCTGGTATAAGATCATTAACGTTGTTGGGGCGTTGGTGGAAGAAGCATACAATATTACAGGGACCCATACTATGTAGGATATAGTGGCTTGCCATGAATAAATCCAAAATGATCAGGTACGGGACCTTACCCAGTGCCTCCACAATGGCAGCCACTAACGATGTTTACGAAATACAAAGGAAAGGTATAGGACCTATCCTGATATACCCCTTTGTGGGCCGATACAACTGAGATCAAAAAGAGGAATTAGTACAATAGTTTGCCTTGACTAGTTACCGTTGAATTTGCTTTTGTAACATGCATTGAAAAGAGCTCCACGAAGTGACTTATAAAGGTTCCATTGTCCTTATAATGGTGCCACCCTCTTTAAAGGGATAAATGGATGTCGTCTGATCGGAATTTTCTCTGACTTGAGGCCTATAGTTGGCAAATTTTCTATTCTGGTCCCAGAATGTTAAATAAGAAAAAGCAGACACTTCAGCTCGCAAAATATCATTGACCCCATTTTCTAAGTGAGAGTACATATCCGTTAAGTCCTTATCGGCTGCTTCATTATTATGGTTAATTATTCCCGCGATCCGCACTTGTTGTAATGTTGCCTGGAATCTAGGCATGGCCTGACAAGGAACGATATGTTTTAACACCATTTTTCGTATGTAAAGGCATAGCTAATACGACCTTCTTATATGCAATTACCTCTGCCGATATATCAGCGATTACATCGTTGCCCCCAATAAGAAGAATTACATTATCGGGGCTTCTTAAACGCACTTCCTTTATATCAATTGTACTCCCTCCGACACACTTCGTGCTTTTATTACAAACTTCTGTTATGTTTTAAGACGGAACTAGTCTAAGATCAGTCCTGAACCTCTAACAATTTAAAAAGCGAATGACCCATAATATGAGATTTTGACATTGTCTTTCCGAAGAAATAGACGACGGCTGTGTACAAAAAGAAAGATCTAGTGGCTTTCTCTTTTCCAGAGAGGAAATGATCCTTAAAATTATGAGAATATTACTGAAAAGAAACAGGAAGAAGTGAAAGGATCGCAAGGAAGAAATAAGGAAAAATGTAGAAATTATGATTGCTACATATACAACCCGTATATCCAATAATTATTTTGCAAACGACGCTAACAATGTTCAACCTCATATTCATACACCTTAAAATTATATTCGATTAACTGAACGAGTCACGTCGGCCCATTCCTGGGTGTGGTCGGCTTCTGATGGTCTATATTGCTTGTATATTCACACCTCATCAAAGATATCCTTGTGCTAGCGCAAATAGTTATATATATATATATATATATATATATATATATATATATATATATATATATATATTGTAATAAGCATTTTTCGAATACGCATTGACACAAATTATCCCTGTCTTACTTTGAAAACCTTGGTTGCATATTGTCACTGATAAAATTCCTCTGTTGATATTACGTGGGTATAGTAGCCACCTAACAAGAGTAATCCCCAGGAATTATGATTGATATATATATATATATATATATATATATATATATATATATATATATATATATATATATATATATATATATATATATATATATATATATATATATATATATATATATATATATATGACGTTTTGTTATCTGAACCAAAACCCGAACAAATTATTTTAAAAGAAGATTAGCTTGTTGGTTTTCGAGGCTGTTGTGACTCGATTTGCTGCCGTTCGATCGAGATATTGTGTCTTTATCGTTCACGCAGTTACGACTATTTTCGGGTTTCCTAGTATAACATTACTATAATCAATGAAGTAGTTGTAATATCCTATTGGTGAATACATACTGTTAGAAGCGCTCTGCTGAATAACAATTTTTAGGAATATTAGAACGGTCGGTTCAGACATTATTAAATTGTGCAATCGGTATGGAGTGATATGTATGAGGTGTTAAGACTACGGAACTCACAAAATGTCAATATTCTCTGACCAGACATTTTTTGTATGATTATATGACAGTGGTACCACAACAGAATAGCAATTAGTCGAAATTGCTTGAGCGTCTTTCACCTAATAAAAGTGTCTTGCAGGTATTTTGTGTGATAATAGTATTAATAAAAGAGCCATGAATGTTACTGACTTAAATACAATACTCGAAGTGGGCCAAAAACTGCTAGATGTAATTGCTATGAAAAAGGGTATGCTCATAAATTACACATTTATTTGCATGTGTGTACCCGGTATCACCAACGTCAACTAATATAGGCGTATCTATCGGAATTGTTGTTTGGGATATATTGATAGAAACCAATTTGTAAAATTAATTCCACACGGCTGAATTCGCGAATACGTGTGGATTCTGAACTTCTCGCGGGGTTACAGATTAGCCTTAGTACAATTAGAACACTGAACAAAGAAATTACTGCTAACGAAATGTTTTGTGAGCCAGAGTTTGATACTGCATAGGTAGAAATGAAAAGCCAATTGAGACTACAAGCACATGCACGGAACCATTGGTAATGAATTTGGACAGTACAATTCGAGTAAATTCCGTTGAAACCAAAATTTATATGAATACCAAATACGGGCATTTGTCACGTCACACTCGTCAAGTGTATTTCTATTAGAGTAATAATATGAACGTGTCGGTTACTGATATAAGTCATATCATTCTACATCCATGGCATTGCACTCTAGGAACTTCTCATATTAGTAACATTATCATATTGCTATTCATGGGTTCACATGGATACGTGTGATTTCTTGTTCTATGAAGGAAAGCCATAGGGTATAGATTGATGTATTCATTATCAGTAATACAATCCAAACTCTGTATTATTAATATTCAACTCATCTTGGTAATATAAATGTTAGAAGCCGTTAAGAAGCTTATACGGACTAGCAGTAATAGTACATACTGATACAATGATTTTGTAGTACACGTGACACCGTTAACGCTACGTTCGAGATATCAACTGATCATTAGGGTAATTATCCGTATTTTTCATATATATTTAAGAACTATAATACGTTTTGCATAATGTGACTACATTAACTTTAATTTCATACATTTACTTAGATGATCAATATGCGAGGACCTGCTTTTAAAACCTTCACATGTATTTTGGGGAAACATATGAGGAATATATAATTTTTCTCTCGATGGAATACATCATATATTTAGTTACTTCGTTTCTTGTGTTGTACTTTTGGTCATATAATTAAACACCAGGTAGGATAAGAAAATGAACATATAATACAAATGTTACTTCACTTGTATGGGAAAAGGAAAACTCGGTTTTGTCAGATGGATATACTGCACATCTAAGATAGTGCAATTTTCCCATACAAATGCGGTAATGTATATATATATATATATATATATATATATATATATATATATATATATATATATATATATAAAAGGAGAGACTGGGAGCGATAAAATTACATAATTACACACGCAGACTTTCAAAGACAGAACATCATTGTTATAAAGATATATATCATTATTTGATGTAAGTAGGATTTGAATTGTTTCAGACTGGTACGTCTTGAACTCTTAGAAGAGTGAATAGTGTAAAGCAGGTTAGATAATTTAAGTCGCACTATCATTTTTTGTTTGCCCTGGTCCGCGGTTAAGGTACCGAACGCCTTGCTTGCATCCACCAACCCCCAGTAATACATCGACCAAGCACACGTCCCGAAAAGCACTAATATAGGCACAGTTGGTTATAGACCATGTGATATGTTCTCAACTAAGTCACAGTCGCCGGATTCCTACGACATAAATGAATACGACATATACGACATATACTTACAAATATACACCATACATATTTTGTAAGCATTCGGGAATGCAACTCCACGCTTTGACGTAATTTATAAAAACAAATCATGAATGTACTATGTATACTATATATTTATCAGAACAAGAATAGACGCAAATTAATGACACCACAATACATCTTGCAATGTTTTAACAGTAAATACCACGTTTGTCCCTATGATGTGCTACCGATTACCTCACAATAACTGTTTTCTTGTTGTTTTGTTTTATCACAATATAATTACGCAATGCTCCTATCACTATGTTGCCACATATGCAGTAGTGTAACCTCACTCAAAAGTTGATCCGATTGGGGAAAACAATTATTGTTCGCATATGTTTGTTTTGTTTTCCCTGCCCCTGCCTGATACTAGAATTGTGTCACGGTTTTTTAAATCATCCTCATGCAGATGTAATATCATAATGTCATAAAAATTATATATATATACTCTTTTAAATGGCTGCTAGTATATATATATATATATATATATATATATATATATATATATATATATATATATATATATATACTAGCAGTCATTTAAAAGAGTATAGTTACTAAATACCTATTAGGGTCTTCTTCAACATCGTTTATACATAGCAGGTTTGTGCTTTAGTTTTATACGGTTAAATTGGATACGACTTTAAAACCGTTATAAATAAAATCTCAATATAATACAGACATAAACATATAGCGCCATATATAAAGTGAGATACCAATCTGTAGAATGCTGTACAATCAGCTTGAATAGTTTAGCGATGACAAACTATGTATGGCAGATTATAGTTGCCATATTATCCTATGTAAATATATTGTTCTTTTCAGTTGTACATTAAACTGTTAGATATTTAAAATTTGTATTAATTAGTTGTCAAAACTACATTACTTCAAACCTGACATAATGCTATACTTATTTATTGTTAGGATATTAAAATATATATAATAGACACAAAACCTCACGTCATTCGTTGCTCCTAAATCGGAAATTATCACTATGTCTTTTTGTCTCTCTCTGCCCAAGAGGTATAAATTTATCGGATACTATCAGTTGTCGCGCGGTTCAGATCGGATCACGGTTTTAAGGTGCGTGCCTCTTAACATAATATATACACATTGTGCTCTTCCTTAATGTATGTCAATTTGATGATAAGATGAAGAAAAAGAGAATTGTACTGATTCAAAACTGATACCTTTCGAGTGTAAGTAGCATTTTATGTTCATAACAAAGGGCAAAATGTAAAGTCCCTACATCATTATCGTGTATAAGATCACGATAGTTTTAAAAACATTCGCTATTGGTGGATCTTCATTAAAACTGGACACTCGAATCATTGTTATTCTGCTGCAATATCACTACATTTCTTGCGTTCTAATTCCAGCTCGAAATACTAAGAAATATAAAGCAACTTTTATAACAAGTCTGTGATGTAGAATAACTGTAAATATGTGTGTGAAGAGAGAGAGACATAGACAGAGACAGAAACCGAGAGAGAGAGAGAGAGAGAGAGAGAGAGAGAGAGAGAGAGAGAGGGAGGGAGAGAGAGAGAGAGAGAGAGGGATAGTCGGCCCATCTTGTATTTCTAAAAATAATTAACATTACATGCCACACATATGTATTCATAACATAACCACATATGATGCATTAATCACATATTTCAAAATGCATAAGTAAATAAAGAAATGATACTACCGTATCAATGCTTTTCCGTCATTAATTTTGATCGACAAAGAAATGTAAAACACGAATAAGATGATATATAAACTAATAATGCGAATGACGTCTCCTATTTTGATGTTTCCGTTGATACTGCCAGCGACGATGTTGATGGTGTTATTATTGATAACGGATTTCATTGGTGGTGATTGTCGTTTGTTTGAGCAGAATAAGCACGAATACCAATTGTTGTAGCTATAACTCTCTTACAAAATGGGGAGAAAGGAACGACGATGCATAAAAGGAGATGCTATGTTTGGCAGTTTATATTGTTGCTTCATAATCGTACGTACTGTTGATAATACGTTGTGTAAGACTTAGCAGCATGATTACCGCTGTTAATTATTTTAGTGGTTCATTCCAAAATGTTGAAAGGAAATCATTGACGGGAAAACTCGTTTATATAGCTTAATATAAATTTAGTCTAACTATATGAGCATTGCTTGGTACAATGCCTTTCAACAAGATGTTATGCAAATTTATTTAGTATAGGTATTTGAAGGACTACTTTTAAAATTCTTTCTCATGTTCAGCAGAAACATAAACTTGTCTGAAAGATGTTTTAATCATCTCTGAGTTGCAAGAGAGATCCTAACTATTTTAATCTTATCAATATATTATACTCCAGACTAAGCTCATTTAATCACATGTAAAACAGAAAAAAATAAAGTGTTAGCAAGCGTATATTAAGTCCTTGGGACATTTCAGGTGCAGTACAAAAACCAGACTTTCGAAAACTGCACTGGACACTTGAATATCATAGTCACATGAATGGTACCTACGTTATAAAATCAAAGATACACATTCATCTTTTCCTTTTTATAACATGAGGCGTTATGAATCCCATGATACACAATATTAGAATAACATTATTGTATCATTTTGTTTATAAGAAATTGAATGTTAAAAACCTTCTACATATAAAAGTATCATACTAATTAGTTGAAACCTTCTACATATAAAAGTATCATACTAATTAGTTGAACAAAGTAGAATATTAATTGTATTTATTGAAATTGTAGTAGTTGTAGTGGTAGTAGTAGTAGTACTACATAGTGTTCTTTTTCTGTTTATCTCATCCATTACGGTCAGGTGATATAGCCGGTTGATTTTAACCTCGTCTATCTGATCGGGGATAACGTATCTTGATTATTATGAGAAATTAAATATAATCTTTATTGCTAATTTTCACTTACCAACATGTATGGTTTGCTCAACATTATAAATCAGCTACATGGGTTTCATTAAAGCATGTCATGAAATGTCTTATTCAGATACTAATTTTAAAACATATTGTTTATTTTCACAATTTACATTATAACAAATGACGTGTATGAATGACAATTTGAACTTTAATGAGGGGAGAGTCTATAGAAACAGACATTGTATGTACATCTCTATCAATTTAAAATAGCTTTGTACCTATATTGACCAAGCTATATGTGTGTGTGTGTAAGAAGCTTTTTTATATATATTTGTAAGAAATTTTTTTATTCTAATACGCATTGAATCAAACTATACTTGCTTTACCTTGAAAACCTTTTTGTTAGCAAATTAACACTGATAAAGTCGTGTAGTATTTCATAGCCTGCGTGGGTATATTAACCATACAGTAAGCGTAATCCCTAACAATATGGACAAAATATGAATTTTGCTTAGATTAAACAAACGCACATATATTTATTTTAAAATTTGAAAAGCTTTTTGGTGTTCGACACTGTGGTGACTGGATTTGCTGATGTTCAATTAGGATATTGTTTGTTTATAGTTCATGCCATTTCTAATACTTTGCAGTGCCTTACTATAATTAATGTAATAACAAAGTCTTTGTACTAACCAAATGCTGAAGCCAAGGTATTAGACCAGAATTATACAACATTTATAATGGATTAAACAGATGACTCATTCATAACCTGTTTGGTGTGCAGGTGCAATTATTGTTATTAACAATGACGAATGTATACAGATACATGGGATAAGTGATCCGAAGATCTTTTAACGGTCTTTATCATTTGTATTTACGAATAGATGTTAATATTACACAAATGGCCGCGTAGACGAGGTTCCGGTATTACCGAGAGGTTGGATTATAATAACTATAATATTGTTTTGTTCCAATTACTGATGCATATATGTGTCAAAAGAGCATAACAAACACTCATTTACAATGAATAATAAACCTTGCTAAGTTCTAAAATGAAATTATAAGTAGCGACCTATCTAACGTGTCAATACAAATTTGACGCCAGCTTGGACTCATCGCATCAGCACATTAAAAGTCCCACACGTTGACTGCTCCGCCTATCATGAAATACTCAGGAATTGTTTCAGGCAACGAATATGACACACCAACTTTGATTTGAGTAACACAAAGAAGACATCGAATGTTATTAAACAATGCCGCACTAGTCTGAATAACAATTCTTAGGAATATTATAACTATCATTTCAGAAATTATTCAGGGGTCTAATCAATATGGTTTCATATGATTGTTGTAATAAGGTTATAAAGCTCTCAACAGCCGGAATTGTGAATATTTACCAATCATAAATGTTTGTATAGCAGCTGTACCAGAACAGAAGTGCGATTGGTCGGAAATGCGTGTGCGTGCTTCAGCTAATAACATTGTATTGCAGTTATTCTTCTCGATTACAGTATTAATATAACAGCCATCAATGGGGATGCTGATAAATTACAAACGTGTATATCTTTTCGCCAGTGCAATGTGTATAATCGCTACGATAGCAACTGTTCTCCTGTGTGTGGCCCGATTCGCCAAAAGCAACTGTTATAGGCTAATTGTTATTTTGACTTAGTAACCAGTTTAGGGAACTATGTTTGTAACATTATTTCGAAACGGCTGAATTTGCGAATACGTATATATTCAGAACGTCTCGCGGGGATGCAACTTAGCATATGCACGGATATTAAATATTACAAAGAAGGTATTGATAATAAAAGGTTTTGCAGGCCATAGATTGATACTGTATAGGTGGAAATGGAAAATCATTGGAGACCACATGCACAGATACACAACCATTGGTAATACATTTGGACAGGACAATTCGAACGAATTACGTTGAAATAAAAAAGTTATATAAACACGAAATACAAGTATATTGCATTGTATGTGTCACGTCACAATTGTACAGAATTATACGCATAGTACATTGAAAATATGGGTCTTGTATGTTACTGATATAGGCCACATCATTCTACCCCAAACCACATTATACTATAGCAATTCTGCATATTAGCAAGATTCACTCATTGAAACATATGGGTTCGCATGTAAACGTGTGTAATTTTGTGTCCTATGAGGGAATATCATGCAGGAAAGACCGTATGTAACCTAGATCAGCATCGTAATATAAAACCAGTATTTAATCTGTATTAATTTTTTTGTTGATGGAAATGGTGGAAGTAGTTAATAAGCTTATTTTCAGTAGTGGTAGGATCATTGTTTAATAAAGTGTTTTTTTTTAAATTTCATTTAACACCGTTAAAGCTAAATTCCAGATAACAGTTAATTATTAGAGAAAATGTATGTATACAAGTGTACCTACCTATTATAAATTATGCAGAGCGCTGCTATGTCCATATCAACCATTATTTCAAGGAATCATTTAGTTGATTAATACATTAATAACTGCTTTTAAAATCTTCACATTTATTTTCGGGGCAAATGTTAGGAATATAATATTTTTTTATATATTTAATTTTTGCTGGTTGATTCAAGCGTGTTTTGAGTTTCTGTGTTTAGCCCTGTTATTAGAGGCTACTACATTTGTATGGGAAATATGAACGACTTTTAGGAATGGAAATACTGCACGACATTGGGAGTGCAGTATATCCATCCGACAAAACGAGTTCATATTTTCTCATACGATTCCAGTAATCTTTTCATTATATGCTATTTTTTAAATTCTACCTAATTCTTAATTATATCAACAAATACACTACACGAAACAAAGTAACCGAATGTATGCGGCATTCCAAACTAAATGCACAAGCGCATATTCATCATTACACAACAACAACATTATTACTGCGCACATAACTCCGCCCAGATAAATTTGAACTTAGTCGCGCGCTTGAAATAACTTTCGAAAGAAAATGGCGTGTCTAGTAAAATTGAAATTTGGAGTCATATTGTGAATGAATGTGCAATGCAACAACTTTTCCATTTGATCTGGAATAAATAGATTTTTTTTTTCGATTCTACTAAATTTCATGATTATTGACTGGATTTGATGCGAAAACATGGGATTGAATAAGCTAGGGAGAAGCATATTGACATCTGAAAATGTGTTTCTGTTTCTGTCATTGAATTTCCGAAATTATAATGTGGGAAAAATGTGAAGACTTTTAATTGCAAATATCAAAGAGACGCTATGGAATGTAATGCTTCTTTCCTTTTGGTGCAGTAAGGAAGATGTAATTCAGCTTATCATGGAAATTACAATGCAATTTCGAAATGTGTAATCAAGATTAAGAACCTATGGCATGGCTCATGTAATTCGGATTTGCAGAAGTAAGAAAATACATTTTGAGGAAATTCATTATGTAAATCTGTAAGTATAAAGTATATTTTTTTGCCATCCTGATCACCAGCTAAAGAAGACAGGATATGCCTTGTCACTTGTATGTTATATGTAAGGACCCTTTATGGTGTCTGTTGTATATAGTAGTTAGCCTAAATCCGAAAGATTGTATAAACGCGGAATGTGCCAAAGCAGCTGGTATGTGGCAGTCCACGAAAGATCTGTTTTAGTTCATACAGAAACAAATTTAAACAACCACAACGTAAAGCGCCTCTTGCGCGAGTGTACATACTTTATTTACAAATCAAAAGTGCTGGCGTCTACGTCCTTTGTCTGTTTACAATAGAAATTAGTTCCTTTATGCACGTGAGTGCGATATATGTTTTGGCGCACGGGTTCAGTTTCTGCTAATATTGCACGATTCTGACAATGTCAAGTTAACGGGGAAAAATTAACATATAATAATAATATATGCTTAACCATATGACATGGCGATCTTGGTTCTTAGCAGGACGCGAGGGATTATCTTTGTTATTCAATTTGAGATACGTGCATACATTACACAAATAAACCAAAAACAACAAACAACCGCGTGCATTTAGCCATTCTCTTGCAACAGGGTATCATGTGAAGTTCTTCACGTGGCTTTGATATGAGAGTGTTGCTCTACCGAGTGTAGTTGTGTCAGTACTGTACTTCTTTGACGTTTGTCGCATTCCTCGTGCTTTGCAATCTTTTGCACCCAGTCAGTTCTGACTTGGTTTGTTTATATATCTAAATACGACAATTGAAAACAATTATTTATCCTATTCATGTTTTGAAATGTGTCTCTGCTATTATGTTGTTTAGGTTTGCAAGAATTGTAAATGTTGTCCATGTGTGGGCTAAACATCCGATTGAGGATACCATTTTGTCCCTGTTGTCTATACCTTATAATTGCTTGCAGCATGTATTCCATTTTAGATATATATATATTACCTTAACATGAAACGATATACTACACTTGCTCTACTTTGCGAATCATAAGTAACATCATAAACGAGCTATTGTGATGAATAGTGAATTAGCCGGAGAGAGAAAAATATAAGCACCAAAATATTTCTAGTTTATATATATATGTATATGTATATGTATATATAACTATATATATATATATATATATATATATATATATATATATATATATATATATATATATATATATATATACACTAATCCAGGTCAATAAAAAATGTATTAAATTGTTTAGTAGCAACATTTCGTTGAAATATTATTATTTTCTATGCATTTTTCTTTCCTCATCATTATGAAACACAGATATAATTCAATAGCTCATGATAGCAGTTTGTTGACGGTTTTAACGTGAAATCTCATTCGTTTCCAGCCCTGATTCGTTACCAAAGTATTTGTCTCATATGTTTCTTATTCGTATTCTAAGGCGATTCGAACCCATATTGCTGAAAAATGTTAATGTCATGAAGCCTTCTCCTGTACAAACGAGAGATATTACTGTGTGTTCCGTTTTGTGTATATTTGTAACTCTTTGTAGTTATTTTTATGTACCTTAAACTCCGTCTTAGGAATCCGGATTTTATGTGCACTTAGAAGGTAAATAGTTACTAAGTGATGAAATAGGCCATATTCTTTTTTTCCCGTATGCAATCTTAAATTATTAGTCGGTAAACTGAAAAGTGGCAGAATATATTTAAACATAACTTCGTGTTCAAGAAGAAAAGTCGGAAGTACCTCTAAGAATATATCCAAATAGAAGCAATCAATGAATAACCCATACATGTCAATAACCGTTCCACTACTCAGACTACGTCTCCATATCATTTCGATGAATGCTTTTATCATTCATTAACGACTATGTATCTGTGCGAGTGTGTGTGTAATAAGGCTTTGCTGACGGAAACACGCATGAACATATGTGTATGTGTGTATATATATATATATATATATATATATATATATATATATATATATTCTCTGTGTATCATTTAGAAATATATTCATATTACATATTATGTTCCACAGTTCCAATTGGACAAATGTCATACTTTCTTTTCTTTTCTGAGTCTGTATAGAAATAGCCAATGGCCTTAAGTACATTTCAATTTAACTTCGTTCTATTTCTAGAACATATGTAATTTTGCTGAGGTGTGCATGAAAGGATAACACTTGTCAGGAGGAAAAAGGAGGAAAATGATGGAAAATGATGTGTTGATGCAGGCCACATAGGTAACAATTGTAATGAATATAATGTTATGTTCATATGATCTAACATGCATAAAGTTGTTTACAAAATTACTTTAACATAGTATGTGATAAACTACTTAGTTGAAATTCAGACCTGAATGTATCGCGTTCTGCTCACAGATATTGGTGGCTCCTATGTCATAAGGATAAGAATGCTAACTGTTAAGATTGCAAATAATGAAAAAAGTATCAATGATGTTATATCCGCGTTAGAGTATTATATTTAATTACTTCGGCAAAATCATCGTAATCAGTGCTTCGTGGCTGTTGTAATTATTCGCTCGAGGTTCCTCTTGTGTATATTTCCTGTTATTTTCTTCCGCAATGAATCGAAATGCCATATGATGAGATTAGATATTGTGTTAAGGCCTGTGTACGCACTAGACCTGTATTAGAAGTCCTTAAGGCAGAAGTAGCCATTGCAATGCTTCCCCCGACTGACTGTTGAATATTACTTTCTGATTGGGCTCTGGAGGAGGCAGATCACCTTTCGTAAACGATGTTTACGAAATACCAAGGAACAGGTAGAGGACATGTCCTGATATCCCCTTTTGTGTTACCGACGCTTATCACTAACTATCAATTGTTGCGCGATTCAGTTCCAGCCAAGGGTCAAGGTGTTCGCCGCCTAAGATAATAAATATCGATTGTACCGTTTCTTAGCGGCAGTCAAATTGATTCGGGAAAAACAGATCACAGAAGGAGAGTTTTATTACTTCAACCCTGAGCAGTTATAATGTAAGTATTTTTTTCTTTTCCTTACAAAATGCGAACCGAAAGTCCCTTCATCCTTAGCATGTACACGATCTCGGTAGGTTACAATGAGTTGTTTATTGGTAGCTGTTCATTAAATTCGGAATCAGCAGCTCTAAATACAAAGAAAGAATAAAGGAACGTGCGTAACAGACACACCTGCCTGTTGACCTTGTAATTAATTATCGTCTTAGTAGAGCAAATATTGTAATGCAGGTTAGATAATTTAAATCGCACTATATCAAAAGTTTACCCGCGTAAGTTTACACCGATCGCCTTGCTTGCACCCACCAACCACCAGTAATCCATCGACCAAGAACACTTTCCCGAAACGAGATGCTTCAAAAGCATTGATATAGGCACAGATGGTTATGGACCATGTGATATATTCTCCTCAAAGTCACAGGTACAGTCACTCCGGGTTTCTACCACATAAATCAATACGACATACACGACATGAAATTACAAATATTCACCATAAAGATTTATAAGAATTCCGGAGTGCAACTCCACGTTTTGACATACTTTATAAAAACACATCATCAATATACTATGTACAGTATATATTTATTAGAAGAAGAATAAACGCAAATGAATGACACCACAATAGGTCTTGTAATGTTGTAGCAGCAAATACCACGTTTGTCCCTATGATGTGCTTCCGATTACCTGACAATAATTATTTTCTTGTTGATTTGTTTTATCACAATATACTTACACAATGTTCCTATCACTATGTTGCCAGATATGCACTAGTGTGAACTCGCTCAAAGTTGATCCGATTGGGGAAAACAATTTTTGTTTGCATATGTTTGTTTCGTTTCCCGTCCCCTGCCTGATACTAGTATTGTGCCACGGTTTTTTATTTCTCATGTTCAGCAGAAAATATACTTTGTCAGGAAAATGTCGTAATCATCTCTGAATTGCACGTGAGATAGTAAGTATTTTACTCTTATATATATATTATACTCCGGACTAAGCTCCTTGAATCACATGTGAAACACTAAAATAAATTTGTAGCAAGCGTATGGTAAGTCCTTGAGACATTTCAGGTGCAGTATAAAAACCAGACTTTCTAAAACTGCACTGCACACTTAAATATTTTAGCCACATGAATACGTTATAAAAACAAAGATTCACATTCATATTTTCTCTTTTTTCAAACATGAGTTGTTATGATGTTTATCGAATCCCATGATAAACTTTATTAGAATATCATTATTTTATGATTTTATTTCAAACGAATTCAATGTTAAAAACCTTTATACAGTTAAAAGTATCATAACAAGTGATTGCACAACATAGACTTTTAATTGTAATTTTAGAATGTGTAGTAGTTGTAATGGTTGTAATAGTACTTAGTGTTCTTGTTCTGATTATCTCATCCATTACGGTCATGAGCTATAGTGTTTTTGACTATAATCTAGTCTATCTGATCGCAGATAACGTATGTTGATCATTATACGCAATTCAATATAATCTTGATTGCTAAGCTTCATTAACAACAAATTGGAATTTTAAACAGATGTGAAATTTCCTTTAGCACAAATGACGTGTATGAATGACAATTTGAACATTAGTGAGGCAAGAGTCTATAGAAACAGCCATTGTCTGTACATCTCTATCATTTTAAATTAGCGTTTTACCTATATTGTCCATGCTATATGTATGTGTGTGTGTGTGTGTGTGTGTGTGTAATAAGCGTTTTTTTTATATATATTTGTAAGAAGATTTTTATTTATTCCAATACGCATTAATCAAACTATAATGATAATAATAACAATAATAATAATGAGGACTTTGTATAGCACCTAATCTTTAGAAGCTCTAAGCGCATTACAACATTAGACAACACCTATAAGATAAAAAATATATAATAATATTATTACAAAAAAAATACAAACACCATGAAATTAGAAAAACATTTTAAAAAAAAAACATGCCGAGAATATTTCAGGTAGGAAACATTATTAGGTTTTTAAGTTTGTTCTTGCAGTCGAAATAAGTGAGTTTTGAGAGTCCTCTTGAATGTGATCACTGTGTTTTTGTGTCTAAGTTCGGTGGGCAATTCATTCCACGTTGCTGGCCCTGGTATGCAAAAGAACGCTGTCCATATGACTTTGTTTTCATAGTGGGAATAATGAGTATACGATTGTCAGAAGAGGAGCGTAAGTATCTTGCTGGTATATACACATGGGTGAGGTCGGATAGGTATGTTGTCCGACAGTGAAACGTAGCACAGAGAACAAATTTTGTGTTTGATTCTGGATCGAATGGATACTCAGTGTAGGGTACAGAGCAGCGGGGAGGTGTGCTCTGATCGTGGTACTCTAAGTATGATCCGAGCATCTGTGTTTTGAACTTTTTGAAGTTTCTGAGTAGATATTGAGATGAACCAGACAGAATTGAGTTACAATAGTCCAGTCTTGAAAGTACTAATGAACACACAAGTGTTTTAGTGGCATCAACTGAAAGCTATTTGCGAACTGAGCTGATGCGTCTCAGCTCAAGATATGCAGCCTTGCATATGTTCATGACATGCTGGTGCAATGTGAGAGTACTGTCCAGAGCAACACCTAGGTTTCGTACTGATTGTGTGAATTTAATGTTGGCGTTGCTGATAATTATTGTTTAAGGTAAAGAATGTGAATGAGAAAGTCGTTTTGTTGTGATCAGAATGGCTTCAGTTTTATCATCATTCATCTGCAGCTTGTTACACGTCATCCATGATTTCACATCCGAAATGCACCTCTCTACACCTTGGATGGTAGCATCAACTTCAGTTGGGTGGCTAGATTTCTATATTTGGGTGTCATCAGCGTACAATTGGTGAGACACTGCATGATGATCTATGACACTTGAGAGCGACTGAGTGTAAATAATGAAGAGAACAGGTCCAACAACATACCCCTGTGGAACACCACAACATAGATCAACTGGGCTGGAGTGTATTCCATTTGCAGATACAATTTGTGTCCTGTTGATTAAGTAGGACTTGAACCACATTAAAGCTATATCATCAATGCCAAATAAATGCT